>JARFOC010000281.1:77924-122963 GCA_031763485.1 Osmoderma eremita | reverse complement strand
GCAACTTAGTTGCCGAAATACGTATCCAGGAGTTCTTCACTCATCGAGGTGGTAAGGGTATTTTTTATTTTTTAATATCTAGTTGATCGTTGAACATGTGATTCAATGTGATTGAGAGTTCTCGAATAAGCATTATAATAATAATCCATACCTCATCGTATCAACGCGAGCAAATTACAGGGGTTCAAAGGTTGCCACGAATTATTATTATTACGCCCGTGGAACGAGTAAGATCTTATCTCTCAGCATTTAGCAAAGGAGTAACTGTTATGTTCATAAATGAGGAATGCTCACTAACAATTCAAAAGTCAAGAGATGGTCATAAAGCGATCTCTTCGCTTTACAGTATTCGGTCTACTTCGGCACATACGACGTAACACGAGTGAGTTAAATAGTGTAAAACTGCAATTAAAGAGGCTTCGATTCCCTGTCCCACGTCTGGCGGCTAAATAATTAAGAACCGCAAATTGCAAAGTTGACAATTTTTCACTCATTAATTACAGAGAAAACCAATTGGAAAATTTGCTCCAAACATAAACATAATATATAAATCAGTATCTAAATTTTATGTAAAATATTTTGAATAAAAATTTGCATGTTGATTGAATGTTTTTTTAAAATCTAGTACGTAGCTTGCAAGTGGATGTAATTTAGAATTGTTGAGATTACCCATAACAAATGTCCGCCACTGTATGCAAGAACACCTAACGAAAATTCCTAACAGATATGCGAAAAAAACAAACGCTTGTAATGTAGAAATTAGAACATATACAACATATACGCAAATATCTCTTCTTCTTATGGATACGAATCGTGCAGGAAATCGCTAAAGCGTTATTTGAAAAAATTCTTCAACTTACCTAGCATTTGGAAGAACGACTAAGTTTGTGTCCCGCACTAAACGAATTAGGAGGTCATGTCGCACGGTCTGATTGCCCATCACTAAAGCTTTACATTTGCACTTTTCCCAGCAATCACAATACGCGGTAGGTGACGTACGTTTAAGTTTGCAATCATGTCCCTTGTGGCAAACTCTAGCGCATTCAGTACAACAACAAAGAGATCCGGTCAATCCACATGTCCGACACTCAAATATATCCTAAAAATATTTTAACAATAAATACAAAACTCTCATCATGTATTAAAGAATCTTACCTGATTAATATGTTCAGCACCAGTCCAAGTGAAACTACAGGTATCGTTACAGCACAGAACATGTAAGGGTGAATGATCGGGGTTTGAACCTTTTGGAAAGATCATTTCTTCCTGCTCGGCCGTCGAACTCAATTGAGTGATCCTTTCAAAGAGTTCTAAAGCGGCGGGGTAACATCGAGAAGATACTGCCAACATAAAAGGTGTTTGTCCTTGTGCGTCTTTAGCCCGCAACATTTCTATTAAATACGGTGCTAACGCATTGGATTCGTACAGCAACGCATGAAGGATTTGCATAGCATTCGTTCTACGTTCGTTAGGATCTATTATGAGATTTCCGTTAACAGCAGCAATGTTGTTAACGTTTGCTTTGGTCGCAGCGCTGCTCCCTAATCCCATCAAGCTATCCTCATCGCCCGAGGTTGCATCGAATGATTCAGGCGGCCAGGTATGTGTCGGTATAGGTTCTTCTTGTACAAACGAGTGTTGATCGTTGTTCGAATTATTTATCTCCCTATCAGTACGTACAGCCCTGCGCATCATTTCTCTAAGCGACACTGACCGGGGTCCAACAGCATTAGTTATAACATTAATGCATTCCAACCCCGGGTTTGAATTGGTCGGTGGTACTGTTGGTGTATCGGCATCTGTGTCTTTATTTGACGTGGGCGTGCACATATTCACAACGGCGTGGAATATGTTCCTATTCCCGTCGCACCTTTCATCTAAAATGTTCAGGATTACCGAAGGGTTTGTCTTTGCATCAACTTCCAGTTGCGCTAGAACTTGTCGAGCTCCATCTACGTCACATCTCAATACTTTCGGCATGAGCAGTTGGTGTTCTAGAACGAAAACTATGATTGCTACTTGATTTTTCATATTTGGCGCTGTTCCTGAGAGGATCGTAGTGCCAGCTCCTACAGCTCGAACTGGAGGCAAGTCAAGACTTTGCGGGTCCCGTATGGCGTCTGCGCAATCTTTAGCTAACGGATATATTGTGCTATTACCATCGCGGAGTATTAAGATTGTTTCACTGCTCTGTAATATATGTTATTAATATAAATGGTTAGAACTTATGAATAAATAGGGTGTGGATAAATTGGCACGTGGTGTTACCCCTTGTTAAATTTTGAATCGAAGTTCTGACAGTTACTTCTCAAATAAGCGTTATTGTTCGATATCTGTTGATAGAGATAGTTGCAATTTAGAACAATGAAGAATTTTCTATACTATTTTCCCGTAAACGTTTTTTTTTACTTCAAAATTTGTTCTTTAACAGTAGTATGCGAGTAGTGTTGCCAAATGTATGTTTCTTTCAAGTGGTTTCCGAAAAGATACGATACAACATTTTAATATTAAGATTTTCGATTCAGAACCAACGAATGCCGCTGCGTATAGCTTTTGCGTCAATTTATACACACCCTGTATACATTTTAAACACATTTTTAATGACTCACCTCAGCAGCGCAAGTTAAATTAATATAATTCGGATATAATCCCATGAAAGAAGCTTCACTGGGGAATGGATTATCAACCTCAACGCGTCCACTGCAGATGTTATACACGACATAACTCAATTTAGAACCAGACATTACGATTGCGTGAATTCCCTGCGTATCTACAGCGATCGTCAGAATTTGCCCGGCAGTATCAGAAATTTGAATTTTCCTAGGAGTCTTTTGAAAACAATCCGGTGCCCTGAAGGTAGCTGTTGATTTTAAAACCTGCACAAATCAATTAATCACAGTAAATTCATTACATTAAATTGTTTCTTTGCGTTTAAATACTGACTTGTAAGTCGTCTTTTTTCATTAAACGGCAATCTTGAAATATATCTTCGGTTTCTTTGTTATCCCTATCTCGAGTATGTGAAGTGGGAAACCTGACAGCAGCATAAGCACCATCTACCTTTAATACCCTACCAACTGGTACGGTACGAGTATCTTCAAGAAAGATGACGTCCCGCAACTGCCAAGCTTCTTCGTCTTTTCTTTGTTCCATTCCTTGTTCGCTCCCAGAAACTGTCATACGTTTTTGACGTTCTGTAATTTTATAAATCTGAATATCGACTTTTTTTGCAAAATAAAGCGAATTATATACGAATCAGAAATTAAAAAATGTCGTAAACTATGTTTTGTTACGCAAAAAAGCAAATGTGTAACATAAGACAACTATTTTCGATACTTTAGCTCTCTATGCTGACCAGTTAAAAGTTAAGTCCCTTGTACTGGTGGATGATGGAGCAATAATGACAAAAAAATTGAAATTTAGTTAAAAAGAAATACTCACTGTGACTATTGGTGATACTTCCCGTATCACTGCAGGTGCTGGAAGCAGGCGATGGTGGTGGGGGCATATCTAGCCTATCAGCAGTCTCTTTGTTTGTATTTTTATTCGATAATGCACCTAACAATAAATCAC
This sequence comes from Osmoderma eremita, assembly GCA_031763485.1. NCBI lineage: Eukaryota > Metazoa > Arthropoda > Insecta > Coleoptera > Scarabaeidae > Osmoderma > Osmoderma eremita. The sequence continues at coordinate 119,390 of JARFOC010000281.1, read as the reverse complement.
AAAGGTTATCAAGAAATACCACTCTATGCTTATCATTATTCATCTCACCTAAACCGCTAGTGCCTGGTGCAACTGAGGAGTCTCGCGTTCTCTCGGTATTTGACGGTGGATTTGTAACTATTTTAAAAGTACAAGTGTCACTTAGTGACCAAGCCGCATTCTGTAGCTGTCCAACTTTGGGCACTCCAGCTACTACTGTAAAGCCTAACGCACCTGGTTGGTACATAGGGCTGTTCTTCATACACACTTGGGCACCGCTGATCAAGTCTGATTGGTTGGCACGCTGCTTCCTAAATTTTGCGCGATATTTCTCCCAGAGACGCTTACGTTGTGGGAATGGCAGGACACCCCTTTGAAAAAAATTAGATGAACATGCATAAAATGCCAATAAGTTTAATGCAACATTTTTTGCACAACTTAAAAAAATCAGTGATAAAAAATAATGTTGTAGACAGTTTCTTTCATACACCTACATAAAACGCATAAGAAGTAAAAAATAATCTACAATAATGTAGCTCTACCTGCTGACCAATTCGAAGAAAATCTTAAAATTGGTGGATGTGAGAGCAATATAACTTGCTTTATTTAATAAAATTGCTTACCACCAATACAATGCACCGCTTTCTAATCTTGCAACGGTGTAAAGTGGGCAAGTATATAAGGCAGTAATCTTATCCGTTTGAAATTCAGTGTAAGCTTGTGCGGCATTTTCCAGTTTGGCGGAAGCTGCTACTAACATTTCGTCCACGAAAGTTGCCACTTTTCCCGATTCTGTTGCTACGGAGCATCGGGTCGAGCAAGCCGACAAATGAAGTACTTTTTCGCCGTTTAGAGCAAGGGACACGGTTTTGGGATGGTGAATGTTTGGATTCTGAAATGTTCATCAAAATTAATCTTTGGAAAGAGCGTATTCAATCATGACTAGCGACGCAAAAAAAAATCAGAAAGACTAATCGTAAATGTATCATTTTGTATCAATGGTTAGCACTTTTCATCATGTAAATCGCGTTTTCGTTCTTAGCAGTGTTGTAAACAAAAATACTTACGTCTGCATGTTTATAAGGCTCCGAATCGTTCCACCGCCATTGATATAATTGTCCGTTACTAGATAAAGCTACCAATTCGCTATAAAGCGTTGCAATTTGAGTAAAACGTCCAGAAGAATCTGGCCAATATTCTAATTCATCAGAGATCCAAAGTGGACTAGCGCCGTCTTTTTTCTTGTTGTCTATGTCATAAAATTGTACATATAGGACGAATATTTAAGATTGCAAGGTCTAAAGTACTTACCAGCATCTTTATCATATGCACTGTCTCTCAAGGCTGTCTCCAACCATCTTCTTGGTCCGAAATATTGACGGTCCCTCCATCTGGAGAAGCTATCTCTATCTCGGTCCCGGTCCATGCTTGAATTATTGCAGGGTGGAGCGTCTCGATCGGTCAATCTGCTCCGACTACTGCTGCCGCGACTGTTTAAGAAGCTAGTTTGAGCAAAGTCAAACAGCCAAACCGGTTAATTAACAGAAATAATAAAACAAAACTGTGCAAAGAATAAAATAAAAATGAAATCCAAGGGTTTTAGGAACGAGCAAAGATCAAGCAAAGAAAAAAATGTAAGTAAAAAAAAGCGATGCAAATTGAAGGTATAGTAACAAGGAAGACAACACTTTAAAAACATGTCTGAAAAATTCAATTTACTTTCGAATTCCTGTGTACCCAAACATGTCTTCGGAGAACATCGCGTCAGCGTCTATTATAACGGAATGATCCGTATGAAAGCCACCATCTAGTAGTGATATCAAGTCTTCCGGTACGTATGAATCGGTTGCGTCGTCTCCTTCTTCACCTTCTTCGTCATCACGGGATAAAAGATTGTTAACTGCCAAATTAACATCAAGATTGGTGCGCTGTAATGACACAAAAAAGAGATATGATGCCGATGCCATGGAATTATGAGTTTGTATTGTTGATTTGTGGATAAATTCCATTATCCACAAAGTGAGTCGAAATAGAATATAACCTTAGATGAAAAAAATTAACTGAATATCGGGATCGGTAAAATGTTAGAAAAGAAAAGTAATAACTATACTTAATATTTGGAAACCTGGATACAGTGTTAACATATTTATTATTCTAGGTACCTAGGCGATATCAAAGTACAGCCAAATTTATTTGTAGTAAAACACGTACAATGTTGGAATTATAATTATTTTATTTATATTATGTATAGTGCTTGATTAAATACATACTATAAAGCTTTGACCAATAAGAGTATAGTCTAAAGTTTTCTTAATCCAAAAATTGCAAGCTCAAAAAGTACATCGTTTTTGAAGATTTAAGTGTTTTAATGTAATGATTTTGCTTTTCGATCAACTTCAATTATGGCAATCTCTCCTATATTAGATCATCACAATAAAATTTTATCTACATTGCGTCTGTAAGGAGCAGTATAATATTGTGGATGAACTAAATTAGTCCAATTAGTTTTACTTTATAACCAGAATTGCAAAAGAAAACCCCGTAAATACATCGACATATAAATTGCCAGTTAGAAACAGCGATGCACTGCAATTTTGAGCGAATAGGGCCAGAAAAATTTAGTCTGCAGCAATATTGGAGCACGTTTTCTCGATAAACTTAATAATAGGGCCATTAAAAATAAGGTAAATGAGATTTTCTCTCATAGTTCGAAAGTGTTTTGCTTCTCATCTAAAATGTCAACGAATGCAGATAAGGGATTCTGCAATTGCGGACATATACAGCGAGGATGGAAACCCCATGGTTATAGGAGTTGCTCAACATGCTCAAGACGTTGGCTGCCAGTGACGCGCTGACGCGTCATCTTTGGACACGTCAGCGCGTCACTGGTAGCGAATGTGTTACCCTACCCCCACTTGATATCTCAGAGAAGGAGGATAAGTCAGAGAGGAGGCAAGAATGGGAGCATATAGGGTAATGTGCAATGGTAATTGGAAGGCTGGAAACAACTCCGGACATGTCAAAATAACAAGGGTTATTGAAAATCCCCTGTTAGATACGAGCCGTGACTCAATGCTTCTTGAACTATCCTGTAACAAACCCTTGGAAGTCATGACAGACTGGGAGGGATGGAGAGAAAGGTTGAAACGAATATCGCAGCAGACAAGAATTTTCCATACAGACGGATCGAAAACGAGGGCAGGTTCGGGGGCAGGGGTACGCGGGAGGACCTCGGAGCGAAGATTGCGCATACCCCTGGGAAAGCACGCCTCCTTGCTCCGAACTGAAATCTGTGCAATACAAATCTGTGCTAGTGTTTGCAGCAGGGGCCACAAAGCAAACCGCTCTACATTCTCACGGACAGTCAAGCTGCCTTAAAGGCATTAACATTTGATCGGATATCTTCCAAGCTGGTATGGGACTGCCTGCAAAACCTGGCGAAACACAATACAGTTAAGCTGATGTGGGTGCCGGGGCATGAGAGGATTGCAGGCAACAACCAAGCGGACCAGCTAACAATGAAGGGATCCGAAATGACCATCACTGGAACTGACCCAGCCCCCGGGATCACAAAAACTGCCGCGCGTGGTGCGGTAACTGAGTGGGTGATTGAACAACACCAGAAACACTAGCACCATGTAGCAGGACAGAAACTCGGCAAACAAATGATGAGGAAACCATCACAACATATAGCAGCTGACATACTGTCGCTTAGCAGAACGCAGATTAGGATAATGACGTGTCTACTTACTGGGCACAGCAATGTAAGGAAACACCTGCACAGAATAGGGGTCTATAGAGAGGAACCTCTGTGTAAATTATGTAATGAAGAAGAGGAAACAGTCTCACACATTATTTTTGAATGCTATGCATTAAGCCACCGGAGAAATGCCCTATTTAGTGCAATAGACGCACTACGGGGCATACTGGAAAGGGATTTGACGCACATGCTACTAAATCTTGTTCGTATAATCAGGAAATAACCGAATGCAGAGTAATACAATAGCCGCAGTGTTAAGGGATATAAAAGATCTGTCTCTGCTTTAGGGGTTAATCAATCAATGGTGTGGAATAAGATGAAATAGACATAAGAGCTCCATGAGATGGAGTGTCCGTACAAAAATAAGAATTACGTGGGCTGCTGTACTTCGCATACGCATGTATGGAGGAGAGGACAAAGCGTTATAGAAGCGATTGGTACCGTTAGATATAGTTATTAGTCACATGCAGTTTCTCAGGGAGTGTTTATGCTTATAGTTAATAAGGGACTACTATACTGTTGAAGAGAAAGTACAGATAAAACCGTGTTACTCGTGATTTAATTGCAGTTGAATTTCCAGATACCCCTATACCAAGCATTGATACAATACAAAATACTGTTCGGGCATTAGAGACTACGGGATTGTTAATTCAAAAAATAAAATTATTATGCCTTGAAATCGAGGGGATGATTTAGATATTTCAATCTGCGTGTTTGGTAAAAACAAGTTCAACAATATCATTGCGTGAAATCACTTGTAAAGCAGGTGTCAGTCACTGGATTGTCTTAAAAATATTAATAAAAACATAACAATCATTCCTATAAAGCACATACAGTTGCAGACAAAATAATAGCACTGCCAGTCAATATGTTACTATGAAATAACTATATTTGTAGAATTGATACCTTATACAAACAAAAGTATGTTAATAAAAGTATCCTATCTTATTGGCATCATTCACATTGTTCACTGATTTTGTTAATTCCAATAATTATCGTAACTAACACGGACAAAATAATAGCAGTAATGTATCGTTTGAAAGGAAAATGTCAAAATGCATTTATTAACTAATATGAATTTTTAATATTTGGTTGCATAGCCAATCTCAAATTCGGACTCTGGCACTCCATAACATATTTCCTACTTTTAGTCAACCAGTTCTTCACTCTTACACTGGTATGTGCAGGGTCGTTGTCCTGCATTAGAACCCATTTGAGTGGCATCTCCTCTTCAACACAGGGCGGCATCACATTCTCTAATATTTAAGTGTCTCAAATTCAATGTATGGGTTTCTGTGCCACAATATGAAAAAAACATCTCTAAACTATTATTTTTGCATCGCCATATTTCACAGTTTTCAAAGTGTGTTGGGGTCAGTAGGCTGTATTTGGTAGCCTTCAGGCATGTGATTTACGCCCGTTCGAACCAAACAGAACGATTTTACTTTCATTCGTTCAAAGAACTACGCCATTTCTCTAGAGGCCACTTTGCGTGCTCCTCAGCAAATGCTAAACGACGTATAACATGTATATTTTTAGACGTGGCACCCTTCTTGGGGTTCTGGCTATCAAAGTACTTTCTTTCAACCTTCTTCAGATTGTTCTGGTAGTAATATTTAAGCTTCGTTCTAATACGCCGTATAATGTACGTACGGTCACACGCATGCGTAATAGTACGTGAGCGTTCCAGCAGTTTTATTAAAGTAGCTTTCCAACAATACTTTGGACGGTAGATAGAACGGTTACCGAACGATCATTACGGTGCGAACCAGAAACTGTTTGGATTGATATTCGTATCAGTTGGCAATCGCTCTTAACCATAAGCACAGACCATCTGCGCCATAAGAAATGACAAATAGAATGCATTTTCTCAATAAATGAAGTGAGATGGTGAACATAGAATCCTCTAGTTAGGGGAAGAATTAAAAATACATATTTAACAATAATGTTTAGCATTTAACTTTTTGAAAACAAAGATGTTTAATTATTACATTTATCCAATATCTTTGCATTCTTTCATAATGAACATGTGTGTGTGCCTTTGATCATTATTTTTAATTATATTGTTCGGTCCAGTAACAATATTTTTATTACTACCATTTCATGATATTTGTGATGATTTTCTAAACCTCTGTTGAATGCTTATACACTTTAAGACTGAAATCTTCTTTTTGTTTGAAAATGCATATTATTTTCCGCCGTTAAATCTTACGGGTGCAATTAATATCAGACAAATTTGGGGTTTTCGTTAGTTATTTTCATTTTCCGTTTGTAAATAACAACCGAAACACTTGTAGCAATACGGTGTAACGTCAATTAAGGTAAAACGTCTCACACAGCAGCTGATGAAACCATTCCTGATCATTTTAGACGAACAATTTAGCATTTTTTAAATAAATAGGTTTTCCATCATTTGTTAGTGTCCATGTTTTTCAGTACAATGGTTTTCTCGTCCCATTCATGCACTCAAAATAAATGCACCTTGCCGTAAGTAAATACTAAAGTGTATGTAATATGAATGGATGTACAAAAATGCACATATTCACTAATTCAAGTACTGTATACAATAGCAGATGGATACTTATTATTAGTCCTGCCTTCTTATAGTCAACCACCTAAATCATGATATCCTATAAACAAGTAGATTCCTACCACAATGTATAATATAATTATGCACAAAATGTGTTGTTTATCTCGACTAGTTATAAAAATATTGTTTACAAATGAACAAATCACTCACCAATACTTGTAGTAACAATGAGTAAATTCATCATTTTCATCTAACAGTTACACAAGGAATATCAGATACTAACCTGTAATTCCCGTATGATTAAATTTCTGCTTTTTCCTTGTAAAACGACTTGTGCTTGAGAAACTAACTCTTCGGGCACATATGGTGCTGGAACTGTAACCATAGGCCTACCGCTACTTGAGCCACCTGTACCGATGATGACAGGACCCCCTCTGCTACCTGCATAAAAATTAAAAGATTTGAGAACACATTTCTTGATTATAAAATATTTATAAAAAAAATAAAATGAAATTCAGAAAGACTAATCGTAAACTATCACATTGTCATAATGCTCAAGATATAAACAGATTTCAACATTTCAATTAATTAAGAGTGTAAACTAATTATTAGTTCGCTTATTTAATTTTAAGCCTGAAGTAAGAAATATATGCAAAAGACTATTTTTTAATCAAACATATTTTAATAATCATCAATAAATCAGAAATACTAAACTTTGGGCAAAAATAAAATAACCCGCTTAAAAAAAATTTACTGAAATTTTAAGGTTATGTACACAAATACAAAGTGTGCTATTTACGAAAACTACTAACCACTATTGTTACCTCCTCTGATTGCAGTATTCGAACGCATTATCCTAGCTCTTGTACGAATTTGTCTTCCACTAACAGTTGGTTTGTTCCCACCCGACCCACCAGATCCACTTCCACCGCCATTACCTGAACCTCCCGTTCCTGTGTTATTACTGCTAAGAAAACAAACACCCCATTTTTGAAAACATATGCAAATTATGATTACTAGAAACACTTACTTTTTGTTTGGGTCGACTTTCGTAAGATCTAATCTATCAGATATGACACTAAAAGATACCCTACAAATACGACCATCTTCTAATAGCATAGCTATATGTGCTGGTCCCAGCACAATTTTCTTCACACTGCCCCGTATAGTCGACCATACTGAATGAGAATTTTGACCCAACCTATTTATTCGATCAGCTACTTCTTTTAATCTGCAAACAAAGGAAGTGTTGAATCCCTATCATTCTAAAATGCTGTTATATGCATAAAAGTGTATCTATATCTTGCTGTGAAAGCAAAGAAATAAATTATTGAGAAAGCACAAGCATATTTAATTGGATCAAGCATGTTGCTGTAAAATAAATTTCAGCGTTTTGAAAGTATGACAGATTGTCAATTACGAATATTGTAAAATAAGGCGTAAAATCATTTACGCCAACGTTCCAGAACATTACAATAGAATAGCGATCATCAATTGATCAGTTAATAGCAATAAAAATGTAACAAAAGCAGTAAATGGGTGCGGCAACAAATAATCAAATTCGTTCTCCATTTTTAAGTAATGCGAGAGATCGTACAGTGGAAAATGGAGGAAGAGTAAAGAATGATTGGCATGTAGTGTTTTAAGTACTACCTATCGTTAAATTGATCTTCGGAACCCGGCAAAGGGTGAACAACAAACTGTATGGATGACATATCTTCTTTACACACTTTTCACAACTAAAAAACTAAACAATTGCTTCAGTTTTTGGAATTAAAATATATTTTACACGCATCTTGTGAAACACTTCCACTTCGCCATGTTAGTGTTTGAGTTCATCAACTTGAAATTAGCAAACCGATTCCATGCTTCTTCTTCCTCTTCCATATTCCGCCAATACCGACAACTGTGTAAAAGCACGTAAAAGTAACTACATTTAGGGTTGGCGGTAATTTTGAAATTGTATATTAGTAAACATTTACTTTAGGGTATCAAAGTCAATTTCATGTCATTTCATCCACATATTTCATCAGATATTGTTACTGTATGACAAACAAAACTACATTATAATTTCATCATTTTATTTTTCATTTGGACAAATGATAAATCTTGTATAATTAATTATATTTTGGAATAATAACTTTCGTGGACTACCATCGATTTTTTTATATCTTGAGGAGAGCGGCAACCTATATTTTCGATATAAAAAAGCAGAAATATTTGTTAGTGCTATTAAATAGGGAAGTACTCCATACATATATGTATTACCTGTTAAAGCTAATGCAAAATCAAATTCCTTTCTTAATATATCTAAAACTTTCCGTACGCCATTTTCCCCATTGTACGCTAAGCCCCATAAGGCGGGTCTCCCAATGAATACCTGAATTAAATGCGTATTTAAAAAATCTGTAAAACAATATTCAAGTAAAATACCATTTTAGCACCTAGAGCTAAAGCTTTCAGAACATCAGTGCCGTCCGTTACACCTCCATCCAAATAAATTTCTGCTTTATCACCAACAGCGTTTACTATTTCTGGTAATGCCTCAATCTGAAAACAAAATTATATATCTAAGCGCAAAATATTAATTTAAATTATTTATGTACGGAAGCTGGTACGCCATCAATTTGTCTTGCTCCATGATTAGACACTAAAATTCCCTGTACTCCCAAACCTGCTGCAATTTCAGCATCTTCTTTCGTTAATATGCCTTTCACTATTATTGGTAAATCAGTTATCTTCTGCAGCCATTTCACATCATCCCAAGTTAAGGAAGCATCAAATAACTTTTCGACGTAGCTATTTAAACCAGATCCTTCTACTTTCGCATTAATTTTTGTGGATTTTTCACCGACGAAATTGGCAAATCTTTAAAAATATTTGCATAGCTTTAAAAAAACAATATATATAATATAATAATATATAGGGTTACCTCAGATGTGGCGGTAACGAGAACCTATTTCTGATGTCGGCTAATCGTAATCCAAAGAATGGCGTATCGACTGTAAGGACCAACGCTTTGAAACCTGCCTTTTCGGCTCTTCGCACTAAACTTTTTGTAATTTCTCTAAAAGATAATAAACGGTCTTCTTTTATATTAAAATAATTGGCAATTAAACATTAAATACCTATCCACATAAATGTATAACTGAAACCATTTTATTGCATTTGGCGCAGCTTCCGCAATTTCCTCAATACTACTGGTAGCAATAGTACTTAAAATAAATACTGCGCCACTGGCTTCAGCCGCTGAAATAGTACATAATTTACTTTTTGTTATCTATAAAAATTTACTGCCTTATTCAACCTCTTGCATTAGCGCATTCACCATCTGGATGTGCCATCCTTTGCATAGCTGTTGGCGAAATTCCGATTGGCATAGATATTTTATGACCCAACACTGTTGTGGATAAATCTCTTTTAGAAACATTTGTTAAAAATCTTGGTTTAATTCTTAATCTGCAAAAGTTTAATTTATGAGAAACGCGTTATTAAGTTAAAATATTTTATGTATGTACTTAGAAAATGCGTCCCTGTTATTCCTAAGGGTTGTTTCTTGCCCTGCGCCGCTTTTGTAGTAATCCAAAGCATTTTTAGATAACACAACTCGTGCATACCTTTCAAAATCTTTAACACAAACTAGTTCAGTCATTTTGCCTACAAATACTAATTAACAAATGCGTCGGTTCTTAGACATTCATTACTTATCTATTGAGAAAAGTGATAAGGGAGATCAAATGTCTTCTTTATTTATACTTGTTAAATAAAATATGTTACACAATATCTTCAAATTACATTCATATTATAAGACTATATTTTATTTGCGTTGTTCTGTAAGATTTCATAATCTGTTTGATAAAGTGTAAACATCTTCAGCACTATGCAATTTGCAAAGTAACATCAGAAAAATATCAGTAAACTACACTAATCCAATATAAAATAGAAAATACATGCAACCTGTTGTAATCAAAAAGAAAAACTAAAAAAAGACAAAACCAAGGTTCACAATATTAATTTGCTTAATTTATTACACGATCTAAAAAATAAATTACCATCTTTGTTATATACAGGTACAAATTTAAACTTTATTCAATGTTTTCAAGTTAAAATATTGATTAAAATATTCATACAAATTACAGTCTTTGTAATTTTCAGGTAACACAATCAAATTTTGCTTTATTTTCTCTAAAATCTCTTTTCTCCTATGTACACAAAATAGTACTTGATTTTTATCATTCTTTATTTTATCACCAACAAGTTTCCTCAATACTAAATCAATTTTGTGTATCTTACTTTTCATCAGATTTATTTCTGGTAGTTCTTTGTCCTTTTTGAGTGGTATTAGCAAAGCTTTGCTTACAGCAGTTTTAAAGCTATATAATACATTTTTTGTATAATCAATAGTAGAATCAATTACAAATACATGCCTTTGGGGTTTTTCAATTTTCAAAGCCATGTCACATATAATCCGATCAGGTATTTTATTTGAATTTCTGTCTGTATTTCTTGTTAATGCTGTCTCTAATTTAACATCAAAATATAATTGGAGAAAGGAAGTGTTATACTTCTTAGCTAGTTGCAAATACTCAGATTGCATGCTTCTATAGTACATATTGTCATCAATGAGGAATAAATATGGTTCTTCATGTATTTCAATTTTACTGATTTTGTTCTCTACCATTTCGAGGATTCTTTTTCTTCCAATTGCAGTAAAATCTCCGTCGTTTAAATCATCGTAGTTGAAATAGATAAAATTGTAAATTTTGTGGAATTCCTCTTGTATACGGAAGCAAAAAGTCGTTTTTCCAGCTCCAGGAATGCCGATACATATAAGTAAACAAATGCCGTTTTCCATTGTGGTTAAAAATTTGCAACATTTCTAAAAATAATTAATCCAACTTAGTACTAAAGTTATTTATTTACAAATATGTATTTACTTTTCAATGCTTTTCAAGTGAGTAGGTTATGTTAAAAAAAATCTTTTTACGTAACTGTCATATCTGTTGCGCCATCTATCGGATAAAGGTAGAAGCCATAACTTCTAAGATAGGGATCTTTAGAGTAGTGATATTTTTTTTGAAATAGTTTTGTTTTCGTTCTTGTTTTTACTAAAAAAATATTGAAAAATGATGCAGCAAAATATATTTTTGACAGTAAGCTTAATTGTAATGCCTGTGGTAATGCCACAATGACCAATTAAAATGGGAATTACATTATTACTCCACCTCCTCTTTATCATAAGAAATGATCTGATATTCTGCATATTAATAATTCCTAGTTATGCATATTTGTTTAAAATGCATAGAAAGTATTATAATCAGAAATTACCATTTAGAATGATCAATAGCTATATAACTTATATACCGATATAAACTGGGTCGTAATAGGAATAAATTTGTTAGATGATAGATGTAAAATTTTCCACTTAATCAGTTTTAATAGAACACACTAGCATTATTATTAATTAAAGTAATTAAAAACATAATTATTATTTTGTTCGCTAGTTCGTTAGCGTTCGTTCAACATCGAAAGCCGGCTTTGATGTTCGGAGCTCAGTCGTTTTCTGCTGTTCACGTATGGCAGTCGCGTTCCGTTTTTAGTGTCTAGTTTTGTCGGGTTTTTCTTTCTTAACGGAATTTTTGTGTTTTAATTTGGATTACGCACGACGTTCACGCCATGAATGTAAGTATACCAGCCCCTATTCATCACGAAAGCACCCAATCTAACCTAAATAAAACATAAAACAGAGATCAATGACCATTGGGTGGGTTTTCTAGCTGGGATTCGCAGCGAGTGCGACGTACGGCTCAGCGTCTCACCTTTTCCCGCAGACGCATAGCTCGGATACTCATCTGCTAACGTGTTTCGTTTCTTGAAACCATTTGTTAATGTGGGTTTGTCTTTTGGCGTAATTTGTGTTGTTGGAAATTTCGTTTTGGACCAATTAATTGGCGGCACCGCTACACTTTATACTGCCGAGGCCACCGAAAAGTGCAATGGGAATGGAAAAGTATGCGTTTTTCATTTGCGGCACTTCATTGACCTAATGCCTTCCTTTTGTGGGGTGGAAAATGAAATTCTCCTCAAAGTATCTGCTTAATATTATTAATGGGGGAAGAAGAAGTCGGAAAAGCATTTAGTGCAGGTTTATAACGTCCATACTGTATATCTAATTAGATATTTTATGGTCTACGTTTTTGAAAGATTTTATATGTGCCACTGCAAATATACATATGTATGCAGTTTGCTTCTGTTTCTGATGTTTTTTGTTGGGAACATTGAAGGGATTTTTTCCAGACCATATTTTTGTTTGCTAAATTGTACCAATACATTTAATTAAAAATAATTCATGAACAGGAACATTTTAAAGTTTGTATGAGTTTGTTGTTTGTTTCATTTACTACCATACTCATTATCAGGTAATAATCGGTTATCTTTTAATTATGTGGAACGTATAAAGCAAACTAGAAGGTGTATCTTGGGTATGTAAGCAATAAAAACTTGCATCTTAAAATCAAATTATTACCCTTTCCAGTTGTCCACGGTGCAATTAGCATGAAATAATTACGTACTTGCTAAGAACCGTAATTCATAGTGCGTTATTGAAATAGAAGGTTTGTGTTGACCTTGTTATTGTATTTTTGTATATGACGCTATCTATGTATATTGTTGTGGCCGTTGAAAGTGCTAGATATGCAACAAATTGCGATCCAAATAAGCTAACATTCGGGCAATGTTTTAATATACATAAATAATTCAGACTTTTGTATGTATTTAAAAACTGTATCGCATGATCAATGGAAAATAGAAACAGTTCCATAATAATACAATGTCTATTTGTTAACAATGCACGAATCTAAGTTGCCAACATTATATAGATATGTGTAACGTTGCTTTGTATTGTGTATAAACATGTCACACCTAAAAGGTAGCTTTGAGTTGTAACTTGCAACAGGTTTAATAAAATGTTCAAAACATCTGTAATTATCTAAAAATCTCATACATACCTTCCTACATATATATACGTTGAAGAAAATGTTTGTAGATTTAAAGAATTTTCAAAATGTGTAAAGGAAACATCTTTACAGAGGGAAATAATAAAATAAATGTGGAACGTTTCGTTTTAGGGTTTCCGGCCGCTGTCATTACACTAATTAAAGAAATGTTTGTATTTACAGTGCAGTAAAAATCTGTTCTTACATTAAAAAAAAACTGGCCAACAAATCCTTATAAAAGGCAAATGAACACATAAATTGGTTCAAATTAGTTTTAGGTGTTGTGAATAAATGTGTGTTTTGTTGGACTAATGTTGGGTATTTGGGTATTTGGGAAAATGATATCATCCGGGGACTAATGTTGCTTAGTTATTTCTTTCGAGAGATATTTTAAATAACTAAAATTCCTAGCATAAACATTAAATAATATTATCTTAGTAAAACTGCTGATTAAGGCAAATGCGCAGATTAGCGTCGTCAAATGTAACAGAAAAGTGTAATAGGGAAAACCATTTTGTTTGTTAAAAAAAACGCTTTCTACTAGGATCCCGTGGGTGTCTTTATATTTTCCTTAATTGTTATAGGTACCTAAGAAAGTAGGTGTTTCTAACGTTAATTTAATTCCTAGCAAATATGAAAATTTGCGAAAAAGTTTTGACATCAGCTGTGAACGGTATACTGAAAAAGCGTGAGGATTGTAGAGGAGCAGCGATTGAAAGTGTCTGATGTTTTGTTATAAAAAAAGGCACATGGGGTTAGCTCAATCAACTATAAACTTAAGTATGTGCATATTCTACATAAACATCAAAAGTACACATCCCAAGCTTAGTTACGATGGGAAGGTATTGCTCTGAAACACGAAGTATCATCAAAATAACTGGATGTAGTGTTGGACAGGTCGTTATGGAAATTCTCTAGTTCAGAGAATCTTTATGTAAAACAAACAACAACTGGGAGTAATAGTTGCTGTCACTTGATTGTTTTGCTTTGATATATTTTCCTTGTTATTTTCCATTTCGTTATATTACTGTCTACATAGACACAAATCTCGAGAATCACGTCGTGCTTCTTGCGAATGATATGGGCTCCAATTTCGTTCGCTAACAACATGTTTGAATTTCTGCGGGAGAACCATATTGATGTAATGGAATGGTCTGGGATGGGCCCCGACCTCAATCCTATCAAGCAGTTGTGGGATATGCTCGATCAACGTATAAGGCAGGGTGCCAATGCATCAGAGACTCTTCAAGAGCTGGGTCAGGTGCTGGTCGGAAAATGGCAAAACATTCCTCAGAATCTTATCCGGCGAATTATGCTATCCGTGCAGATGCCAAGCGGCTATTCTGGCTAGGGGAGGACATACATATTATTAAACAATGGTTTTTGCTTTTGGAATTGACGCGGCTTTCTGTGCCACTAACTTGCAAAATACACTTTTTTCGACGGTCATTTTAAATTTTGTATGATCTTAAGACGACGCAAACTTTTGTGCTCATTTAATAGATAAAGAGTTCTTGTTTTTATTTTTGCGCATGTATGACCGTTAACCCATTCTGTAAGCAATATAGGCCACCCAAACTAGTGCCCCCCTAATTAAGTGGAGCAGTTAAAAAAAAATAGGAACAACAAAAAATATCTTTTACTCAGAAATCACTGGGCAAATACGTAATTAATTCAATTAATGTTTCCACTTAAACTCTGTTAATGCTTGCTAATAAAATTTAACCAAACAAAGATCAGTTATAGGTATAAAGACGTCGTTTAATGTAACTTAGATTGGCGTTCATTGCTTTTTCCCAATAAAACTTTTAGATGATTGGTCGTATATTGCCAAAATTTTACATAGGTATTTTGGACGAGTCCTAAAACGTACTGATAAAGTCATGATCAAGCCATATGTGCTTTTGAAGAATGATTTGCAGACCAAGAATTTTTTTTTTAATGGACTAAATGCTTAAGAAGTTGAATAAATAAAATTTTGAATTGAAATATTGTGGGAATTTATATGGTAGGCTAAGTACTTATCAGTACTTAGTTTTCGCTGTGGTTCTTCTTTTATAAACATATTAATTAGAATATTTTGGATGTCATATTGGAAGAGAAATATGTTTTTTTAGATATGTTGATCTATTGATGAACAATGAAATATTATAGATTTATATATATATATATAGTTTTGGCGCATGCTACAGTATTAAGCATGTTACAGTGTTATTTATATTGGAGTATCGTGAAACAAGCAGAGATCTAGCCGTATTCATCGCGTTTCCTCTCTACCAAAAATAGACGCCGTTTACGCGATGACAGAAGCCACGCGCCGGCGTTTCCTCACACAAATTAAAATTAAAAAAAGAAGTAAATAAAGTACGCCGGAAACGTAATAACTGAACGTATGGCGTCCGTCCTAGTTTATCGTCTTGAGCGTTCCCCAAATACAACCGACTACGACTCCTGTTTCCCGTGTCGCCTTACTTACAAAGAAAACGCCGGCCATTGGAAGGCGAAACGACGTTGCTAGAGCAATCACTGCGAGGACGCCTTAAATGTAATAAACCAATCAGTTGGTGTGTCCGCCTATGGACTCTTAGATCGACGAAGTTCAACATTTCGCTCCGGACGAATTCAATTTGTCAGCCGCGAATCGAAGCGATTTTCACGGTGCACCTACTCTGGGAATGGATTTTTCCTAATTTAGATCATTACTGATGGACGCTAAAAATACCCGACGAGGCGGACTAGATTCCCATATATCTAATAATTACAGCATCGCGGTAGGTATGGGGAATATCGGTTATAATTAAGCCATCGATCAATCGCTTTATAAATATTTATCCCTGATAAACTGATTTTTAAAAATAGAATGTACGTATATTACAGTATTGTGGAGGGTAAAATAATAATATTAGGTTTTAGCTTAGTTTCCTATTATACGAAACCAAAGTTGTTTTTTTTTCGATTTCTGCAGCATTAAAGTATGAGTGGTAGGGAAGAGATAAAATGTCATGAATTTCAAAAGGGAGAAGAAAGAACTAGATTTCAAACTATGAAGGAAAAAGCAACTGGGGTATGTGGCGGAGATGATCAGCGAACAGTAAAATTTCACCCAAGATTTGATGAGATACCTTAGTCGGGAGGATTGGATTCCGAATCAATTTTGGAGCTCATAAAAACATTGTTGGAAATCAAACAAAACACGAGTTTTTTAAAGATTGTATTCATTTAAATTCAAATATTTGAATGTGTAGTTGCCATTGTAGAGATTATTAAACATTAATTGGAAATTTTCAAACTTAAAAAAAAAATAATAAAAGGTTATTGATTCGTCGCTGAAAAAAGAAACATATTTATATTTATCAGGAAGCGAAGGAGGATTAACATTAATTTCACTCTCGACAGATCGAATAGATTAATAGTAATAATAATATATTTCCTCTCGTTACTTGGTTGGGCAATCCATGATTAATAAATTCGGTAAAATTTCCCAGAATGTGGCCTGAATTGTAAAATGGTAAAATGATTTTCTTCTACGGAGATGAAATTTCGTAATATGGTGATCTCTAATTTGGTTTATGAAAAATACTTTAATACACCCAGGGCAAGAAACAGCCTCCAGATTGCTCTTAAATAATTCTATAATAAATCTGAGAACTATAAATATCTAAGATCAATATTGAACGCTCAAGATAGCTTGGACCCAGAAATAACCAACAGAATAAATAGTGCTAATAAACTCTACTATGCCTTGAATCAAACCTTTATACGGAAGAAAGAAGTATCTGCAGAAACAAAAAATAAAATATTCAATAGTGTATATGTGTCGGTATTAACTTATGGTTGCGAAGCTTGGACAATTAACGAAACCTTAAAAAGCAAAATACAAGCTTGCGAAATGAGATATCTGAGAGAAACAGCAGGAGTTACGTGAAGTGACCGTAAAAGAAATGCAGAGATTAGGAAACAATTAAATGTGTCTCCTATACAAGAAAGAATTGAAAACAACTTTTGTGGCTAGGACATATGTATAACAAGAATGGACAATAACAGGAAAGTAAAAGGAATTTGGAAGGCAGGAAACGACAAAAAAAGGAAAAGGGGGCGTCCTGCAAGAACTTGGAATTCAGAAATAGGGAAAATATTGGAAAAAGAAGTAAGAACTGGAGAGAAATCGAAATATTAGCTCAAGACAGGGGAGAGTGGAGGAAATTTTGCCTCCGCACCTCAACACCGTAAATGATAGATGAGGCTGGATTATAATAATAACATACAAAATTAGCGTAAAAGAAAGGGTTGAGTGGAGTTCTGCATTTCATTGCACTGGGCCTACTCGATTCTTTTCCCAGCCGAGTAAAGTTACTCGATTCTCAACTTGACAAACTCGTCGCATCACTACTTTAAATATTCGGGAGAAGTTATTCAAAAGGATTAAATTCTGAAGCAATACAAGAGAGAACCTTCAAACTACAAAGAATCTATAGAATCACCTGGAACAGATATAACAAAGAATCGGGGACGCAAAAGTAATATACTACAACATGATAATTAAACCAGAAGCATTATATGCGTTGGAAACCATAATCATTGGAGGGCGAGCTTTAATTGAAGACTTAGAAAAACAAGAATGGAAAAACCTGCTTAAAATATTCAGCCCAGGAGCAATGCGGATGAAAATAAAGCTGAGGAGCTCTAACAACACTCTTAAAAAATCTGGAATACTGTCAGAAAAAGGAGAAATTTTGTAGGCATATTCTCAGAATGGACAATAAGACTGACCAAAAGAATTCTCAACTTTGCTGTCTCACTTAAAGTCAAGAACAACTAGCTGGATAAAAAAAAATAGACGGGGCACTAATCGACAATAGGCAATTTGCAAACCCAAAACTAGACTAACAGAATCTGCACAGAAGAATGCAAGAAAGAATTCAGTGCGAAGATAGCTGAAAGATCAACTACCTAACTTCAATCGCGTTCCTGAGTTTGACGTAACATATTTGCAATAAATTATCTATTCCCTAGAGCACCTACTCTAGTTTTGGTCATCACTTGACTTGCTTCATTAAGCTGTTTTTCAGATTAGCCTTATTGTACCTGTCTTTAACATTCTATTAGGGATTTATTATTTCCGTTGACTATCTATGTATTTATGTTCCGTTGTCATTTTTCTACGTACAGATCGTGTCTACTTGCAACTCGGCCATCTGTGAAACAACTAAATTTGAAATTCCCAATATACGGAACCAGTGGTGTGTAACCAAATCATTAAATGCTGATCTTGAAGGAGCGTCTAATGTATCGATTCCGGCGTTGCAATTTTCGCCACTCTACTTTTTATGCGACCTACGCCAAAACGAAAAAAAAAATGTGAATGTCGAGTGGGCAAAAAATTGCAAGTCGACTAACGCTGCTAGAATTGCACGATGGCCACTCGAGATCTGTAAGCGGTTTAAGGTTCCGCTTTTGGATGGGCGAATTCGCGTGATGGATTGAAATTTTTGCATCGTTGTGCGGTATTGCTTAATTTTTTTTTACTTAAAAAAGGCGTCGTTAAAATCATTTGCGGATTACTTGGTTGATTTTAAACTACTTTAAATTTCAGGCGTTTGTTAAGTATTTGTAGCTCTGATCTGTATTAAAGACGGGCGGTATGAAAAGAACATGGAATTTTTGAACCGCTGTAATGTACATAGATATTACTTTTCGTTCTGCCTCGGTAAGTAATAAGTGGATATCTGTTGGTATTAATTTACCGGAATTCCTTTGCCAATTTTCAAGGTACTCTACGGCAAAATTTATCCTTTCGATATTGAAAAATACCATACTACCGCTCAACGATTAGCATTTGAGACATAGCTTTTGGGAAAAGATGAAAGTTCAAGTGTAATGTGTTTGTCTGTCAAAAACTGCTTCATCCTGCTGTGTGAGCAAACGCATGAGTTTCATGAAGAATGAAACCATTTCTCAGGGTTCTGGCCGTTTTTTTTTTGACTTTTTCCCTCAGCTTTGTCAAAACTTTCCTAAATAATGCTGATTAATAGTTATGCCTGCTGGGAATATTACACCCGTGATATCTAAAAATACGATGAGCATAGCGTTAAACCTTCCACTTGCTTTGACGAGCTATTTCCATTGATGATGGTGTTTTCCAGTGCATTGAGTGTCCTTTCGTCTCAGAATCATACTGGAAGATCCAGGTTTCGTCAACGGACATGTACTTATAACCGGTTGTGATTGCTTTGTTTACGATGAGGAAGGTGTGTGGAAGACATATAGTTTTACAATCGACTTTTAACATCGATAATGTTAAAATCGTACCAACACAACTTGTCAACGCACTTGCTTGACACGTGTCGTTTGATGTTGTATTAATGTTGATAGTTTTTCAAACCGAAAAGCAAATGAAGTTACACTGGATCCATTTTAAAAATGTCTTAACCATTAGATAAATAAGCAAAGGAATTCGTTGCTTCTCTTATGCAGTTTTTCGAAGAAGAGAGTGATAATGCCCGTAACTGCAGTCAGGGAAGTAAAATAAACATCGTTATAAATAAACTTGGGTATTTTGTTACAGTTTTAAAATTTTAGCGTGTTGGGGTAAGTGTGTTGAGAAGAACGAACCTCTAAATTCCCCAAAAGCCTAAATGTCCTCGTTCTAAACCTATCCCCACGTCTGATAATGGATCCCAAGCTTCTATTAGAAATACTATCTACCAAATGTATGAGCATCGTAGGTAAATATATTTTCTTTTCATGGATACTCGTGTGGAATACATTAAACTATTATAGATGAACACCTTACATTGAATTCACTATGGGAGGAAGTACATAATTGAGAAGAAAAGTGATGACGTTGATTTGTTTTGTTTGGAAACCTTTGCAGTGCCGCCAACAGCCTAATATGATTAAACGAATGATCTTTTTTATTATTTTACGCTGTCTAGGTTTCCAAACAAACGAAATAAGCTAGTAGTTTTAGCCATTCTGTCATTTACATGTGTTTGGATCTTTCTTTATACTGTGTTTATTTTCTATTTCAATAATTTAATTATTTTTAAAACCAAAAAGTTGTCTACATATCCTTCTCACATTTTGCCGTTGGCGAGACTATGCAGGTTTCCAAACAAAATTTACGTCACACTTTTCTTCTCAATTTCAAAAAATCTCACTTTTATAAAAAGACTTTAAAATATCTTAGAAATTGATAACTTTAGATATAGTATAGAGAGTGCTTAATAAAAATGGAAGTAACTAAACTATTCTTTCTTATGATATAAAATACAGGCTGATATATTTAACAAAATTGAGAAATGAATATATTTGAGTTTTAACTCGCCCTGTATTCAGTTTTGACAATTTCGAAAAAATGTCACGTAGCTATAAAAGTGGATCAATATCAAAAACCTATGTTTGTAAAAAAAATAATTCAGACTGTGTCGTTTGCAGTATACAAGACCTTGAACTTGACAATGATTTGTATATAAAATGGACCATAACTTCTGAAACACGGTGTATAATCCAATGAAATTGTATATTGGGGGTGTTAGGCATGAGCTTAAACTAAATTCGAAATAATATACAGGATGTTCCGTTTAAGAAAACGTATGTTTGGTTCACCCTGGTGATATGAAACATACTGTATACCTATATGAAAATAATTTTAAAATGTAGTTTTTTAAGACTACCTACAATTTTTGTAAATAACTTTTTTTGATATCTTATATGATAATGGATATATCGAGCTTTGACTAATGCGTCACCCTGTATATATGTATGTATATATCAAAGTGTAATTTCGTTACACGAAATAAACAAAAAAAACTGATTAAACCGGATCCATCATTTTGAAGTATAAAAGAACCTTTATCGTTTTGGTTAATAATCTTATCTTTATTGCGAAATTTAGGCTAAGATAACCTTACACTTTCGCAATATTTTTCACATACAAACAAAAGAACGGTTTTGCCCTCACTTGAGCTTAAAGAGCGCCATTTACTCACGATGAAAAACAGAATTACAGACGTCGATTGGAAGTTGTTGATGGCGTTGATGCTCGAAGGTCTATTTTTGACCTGTGGGAGACCTCCGCGAAAACGATACATATTTAAAACTGGAAATATAGAATCAGTGGCTACGCATATTGTCTGGAATATGTTGCTTCTTCATCGATCTTGATTTTAATCGGGAGTATGCTTTTTGTGTGTTTATTGCTACGGATGCAAATACGGAATGAAACTGGCGCGTAGGTGGAACGTAACGACGAAAGTAAATAAAAGGAAAAACATGGTATATGATGGTGTAGGTTGATTTTACATTCAAGGTTCGCTGTTGTGTAACTTTTGTGTCTACTAAACTCTGCTTGTTGGTTTATTGTGTAAGAAATCTAAGCTTTCCTGTTATATTTGAGTTGTTTAATGCTCAAAATTATTATTATCACCTTTTTCTCATCTACAAATAATGATGATCTAGCTTCCTTTGTTAGGTGTTGCATGAATTGCCGAAAAAATATGTATTTTGTTCTATAATTGAAGGAACAATGTTTTAATATATCGTATTTCGCTGCTATTATTAAACATACAAGGAGACGCATTAGTGTGGTAATGCATTAAAAAAAAACATCAGGCTGTGTCGTTTACAGTATACAAAACCTTGAACTCTGAACAGTGATTTTCATATGAAATTGAGCATAAGTTCTGAAACACGCTGTATAATTCAATGAAATTGTAGATTGAAAGCGTGAGACATCAGCTTAATTTAAAACTGAAATAATATACAGAGTTTTTCTGTCTATAAAAACAGTACTATAGATCGTCTCAACCTTCGAATGCAGTACAGAGCTTATCAGAATTCGATACACGGTTGCCAAATCGTCGAATCAGCTGTACATTATTACTTCCGGTTCCATAATTTGGGTCTCTGACAGTTAAAATGCGTATTTTGAGGAAAACAGTAAAATATAAAAGAAAAAAAAATTTCAAATTTAAGAATCAATGAAAAAACCTATAATTTTAATTATTACTCAAATTAACGTAATTTACATTTATTAATTGGGGTATTACACAATTTATTAAACTTAAAGTAAAATATATAATCCTTTAACAAGCAATAGTTTCCACTTTTGTAACAAAAATAGCTGGAATTATTCTGGATTTTAAGTAACAACTCTCTAAGACGTTAATACATATTTCATGAATTATCAAGTTATCATTCGGCCATCATTTAGAGATGCTTTGAGTTTTGAGTGCAAATCTAGCACAATTTTATAAATATTTTGGAATGACTAACAATATTTTGTTAAGATAATATATCCCCAATGTATTATTCTACGACTATGAGATGATCGCTTGATGAGTATTCGAATGAAAAAGGTGATCCATTTGACTATGTATAGTAAGTAAGTACGTGCTAACTGAATTTCTAGCTTCATTTATTAGTTTTTACAGTGGTTAAATAAACGATTTCTAAAATTTATTATTTTTCTTATACTTATTTTTACTTTTTTGTTCTGAATTTTTTGTTGCATTGATTATCAATTCTGATTAATAGTACCAACAAAGATTGCAAAAATCAATAATAACGAATGAGGAAAATACCCAGAACTAGGTAAATGCGGGATTTTGTGAAATAATATAATCTGTTTTATTTAAAATTTTAATAAAAAAAAATTAATAGGCTACAAAGCAGGAACTACCCTCAGGTGTAAATAAATGTTTAACAGAATATGTTGGACGTGGAAAGATGAAATGATTCTAGTTTATTTGTCTTGATGCTACATTTGTCTTTTGAATGTCTTCATTTATATACATATATTTCTTTTGGCGTGTTCCAGGAATTATAATAAAACTGAAATAACTAGTTAAACTTTCACGGATGTCATATCTTGTCGAGTTTCGTTCGTTACTGTGACGGGAATTATCAAAGAAACGCAACACACGGAGAAACCCCGCAAAATATGATTCTGTAATAAAACTGGTTGTAGACGTCCTTATTATTTTCTAAGAAGGATAACATCTGTAACAGCTGAAAAAAAAGAAACCGCAGTCTTGTGTTAATGATGACTCGAACAACAACTGCTGTTTTCCAGAACTCGTTTCCTTAAGTCCAAGAAGACATTATAACTCACTTAACATGGACATTAGTCTTTTCTATTTTCTCCTATTCGTACGTACATTTTTACCTAGTTGTTATAGTAATCGCTTCCGAAAGAAAACAGCTACGTTGAACTTGTTCTTCGTCCATTGTTCTTTTCGTTTCCCACAATTTACTCTTATAACAACATGTCGTGATATAATAATTAAAACGTACTTTTTAAACAGAGAAAGCCATATACAAACATATGCAGTTGAATATATGCATAATATTATAGGAACGTTTAATGGCAATCTTCCAATAATCTTGCACAGCTAATAGAGGCTCTCCTATCAGGGTTTCTAGGATGGATCCGTCGAATAAAATACAATCTGGAAAATCTTCATAATATTTAGCTCTTCCACTAACCTACTGAAACCCTGAGGTGTTGATTTAGAAGAGTAGAGATTTCCTATTTAATCAGCGAATTTTGGGCTGCACGCCAGGAGCGTAGTTATGGCGTGGTTTTCACACTTGCTTGGTTATCAATGATGATTTGGTCTCCGACACGGATGCCCGTATGTCGGGCGCGGTACTGCGGACTGTTGTATGTATCAATAATAATGTCGCAGTCAGGTAGTTCGAGAAAACTACCATTGCCGGACTAAGCTAATAAGTAAATTTCTGGATTTAGGTTACGACGGCGCAAAAATTATATGTTTGCAATATATTTCTAATGTGTTGGACGAAAACCGACTGTAAACGACACGTGAACAGCACAAATATAACAAAACTAGCGTACGATCGCGAATGTGAGCTGTGGCGCGCGCTCAATTTCGCTTCTGTACTTATTATTGAGAATTTGTTTTTCCAGCAAATTTTCGAATATCAATAATTTAAAGAGTAACTGACGAATTATTTATTTAATTATTATTTATTTAATATGTAAATAGCTGAGTCCTTTTATCGTTAGGTATCGGATTGATAATGCTTACAAATTTTATCTATAATTGGGGTTTTTCTTTTATTTTGCTTTTCTGGCGTTTCTATCTCTTCTTACATATCTGACCTCTTCCCGCAGCTTACCCCACTTGTTCTTACCGTCGCTTTCTGGGGCGTCCACTCTATTTTTTCCTTACGTTCTATCTTCATATACTCTTCTTGATAATGTATTCCCTTCCTCTATACGAAGGTGACCCAGCCAGTGTAGTTATTTGGCTTCGATTATTCTTTTCAATGGTATCGCTTCAAACGTTATCCTTCCCTTTAACCTTAAGAAGATTCTTAAGAAGCTCTTTCAGCTAAACTAAATATTGTCTTTTTTAAAAGAAACTATTGTTAAGTGTTGCAATACATTTTTAGCAGAAATTTCTCTTTAAGAAATGTTTATATGTGAGGGTCGCATGGGTATATGTTAGAATCTGCACTTGCTCCATCGTTTTCGCAGATTTTCAGAGACACCAACATGAAATAGGTAAAGTTCCATTGCGGCAATACGCTATGTCTCAAATCCGTACGAGTTATGAAGTGGTTTAGAGAGAATAACATTCATTTTCTAGCTTTACCAGCCCAGTTCTCTGATCTCAACCCCATAGAACATCTACGGGCTATAATGAAGCTTAAAATGCGGAACGTTTTTAAAAAAGATCTAAACCGCTATCTCCGCTAACAATAAGGGCGGAACGACATAAGTGGCGAGGATTGAAAGAAGTCGGTGTGTTCTATGCCCAAACGAATAACTAGCGTCATGATGGTCCAACTAAATAGTTTTTGTTAATTACAAGTTCATTACGTATATACACACAGTCAGTCTATCTAAACACAATATTTTTCGCTAAGGCTTGCATTTTTTATACATTTTACTACCCTTTTATTTCAATAAAAACGTGGATTTACTGGCATTGTACAGCGTTCATACTTCTGCAATCCGTTGTATTATTTCCTTATCGATATTACGATAGACCATTAAGGTGGTAAACTTGGTAAGGGTATTCTTTGTAGTAGTTCTTCTATAACTGTTGATTGATTTGAACCCCAATGCAGAGAAAGGCCTTTCACATCCCTTAACACTGCGGTCTTGAGGCTTGTTGGATTACTCTGCATTCCCCGGTATGCCTCGCAGTGTGTCTATTGCACCTGACAGCGGGCTTCTCCGGTGGGTTAATGCGTAGCATTCAAAAATAACGTGAGAGGCTGTTTCCTGCTCTTCATTGCATAATATACACGGTGGTTCCTCTCTGCGGACTCCCATTCTGTGTAGGTGTTTCCTTAGGTTGCCGTGTCCAGTAAGTAGACACATCATCACCCTAATTTGCGTTCTGCTAAGAGACAGTATGACAGTATGTTGTGATGGTTTCATCTGTTTGCTGTGTTTCTGTCCTACTACATGGTGCCAGTGTTTCTGGTGTTGTTCAGTCACCCAATCAGTTACCACACCACGCGCAGCAGCTTTTGTAGTCCCGAGAGCTGGCTCAGGTCCAAGGAAGGTCATTTGGGATCTCATGCTTGCTAGCTGGTCCGCCTGGTCATTGGCTGCAATTCGTCCAAGCCCCGGCTCTCACATCAGCTTGACTGTATTGCGTTGCCAATGCCTTTAAGGCAGCTTGACTATCCGTGAGAATGTAGAGCGGTTGACACTGTGGCTCCTGCTGCAGTCACTCTAGCACAGATTTGAGTTTGAAGCACAGAGCCGTACTTTCCAAGGGTATGTGTAGTCTTCGCTTCGGTCTCCCCCTCATACCCTTGCCCTAGAACCTGTATTCGTTTCATCCCTCCCAGTCTGTCATGACTGCGACCAGGAGAGTTTAGGAATCATCGCGTCGCAGCTCATATCTAATACGGGAGTTTCAACAATCCTTGTTATTTTGGTACGCTCTAGCATATGTTACGATAGATCATTAATGTGGTAAACGTGGTAAGGGTACCTATTTTAGAGTTTGTCTCTCTTTTTATTGGCGGATATTATAAATTTTTTTCATCAGGTCACTTTGGTATATTTTTGAATTTTGTTGCAGTTGCGAGTTTTTCTCCAAATGTTAATGTCAAGCCTACCTTTATATTCTTACATTTTTCTTTGCTAACAGGAGAATTATATCATAATAAATTAATGAAAGAAAAGATATAAATATATGTAACTTGGTTGTATTTTATTCTTGCAGGTTTAACGAAAGTGGAATCGTGTCACTAGCGTGGGCAAATTATGGAGGGTATCCGGAACACCAGCGGATCCACGGGTCAGTTGTCCAATGCTGGTAGCACTGGAGCTGGTGTCATCGGCGGAACAGGAATGCACCATTCCCATTCGACTCCGGCCGGTGTAGACGGAGGTATGAGAACGCCACCCGCCACTCCGAAGAAGGGCAGCAAGATGCTCGCCATACGCGTGCAGATGTTAGATGATACCACAACCATGTTCCAAGTACAGGTAGGGCAAAACAGGAATTTTACTTTTATCGCGACTAGGAAACGAAATAACAACGTCGAAAAGTTGGCGCTTCCTCTAATGCAAATACTCGCGTAGATAAATTGAAGATTAGGAAATTTTTATCGTTACTATTATCACTTTTTATATTTGCAAATTTTTAGATAAATAAATTGTTACCGTGTACGTGCTAGACTTATCGTTAACAAACAAAGGATTTATGTTTTCTTATTCCATGAAATAACACATATCGTCAGTGTATATTGGATGTAAAATTTACATTTTACTAGGGCAATATAATATAAAAGTAGTAAAAGGTAATGTCTGTTGTAATTCTGTTTTCATTTGCATATATCTCTGAAGTTGTAGAACATCTGGTTTTATCAGACATTATGTTAACCAAGAAGACCTTGGTTAACACAATAATGATGTCGATTTTATTTTGTGATTTTTGTATTTCTGCAAACTTCAGCTGTTTATTTAACTGTGGATATATACCTATAATGTTTTTATGGATTATATACATACCGTGCTTTTTTTGTAACGTTACACAAAGATATTTCCTACAGGTAAGGTTAAGCGATGTAGTAGGCAAGTTATGCATTAACGCGTCGTCAGTGTAGATCTAAGGCCAGTGCAATTATCCCACTGTTATTAATTAATTATCTCTGGTTAGCACGTTTTAAAGGATCTACTATAATTATTTTTTTCTAACGAAAAATTTCCAGCGTACCATGAAAAATTTAATCTATTACGGAACTGTTAAAATTTATTACGAAAGTATAGTGGAATTTGGTACGGAAATATTATTTGTGTTGGCAAAACAGACCTTTGAACAATTTTGTTATGGTTTTAACAAAGAAAGTGCAAAATTTCAATTTCGAATAAAAAATTATTTTAACGATTAATTAAGATAAACAAAACAACATAACAAAGGTGAAGTGTAATTTCACAGCAAGTTTTCTAAGTGTCCTCCTTGTCTTTCAAGGCAATTTTGGGTTTACTCCATCACATGCAGTACGTACACTGGCGTTCAGTTCGTCCAAATTACGTATTTGCATGTTACTTTTCCGATAACCTCAAACAAAGTAATCGTTTGAATACAAATCAGCTGATCTTTTGAGGGTACTGCATTCGTGTCAGGTTTTGTGCATGAGGATTTGTACCGGATCGATAACTAATGGATTGACGGAAAATAAATTTAGTATTTTTCAATGAATAAATGTAGGACATTTCGCAATAACTTCACGACGCTTTAGCGATGAAAGTGGGTTTAGCATTCGGAGAGACGCTGATGACGCCTGGTAGGCAGAAACTCGAGTCCGTCTTTAATGCCTGTACCCCTTTCATTGCTTTTGCTAGTATGGTGATTCCGGCAATAAACCATGCGCCGATAATGGCATTTTCACGGCTACTGGAGAATAGTTTATAATAATTTAATATTACATGTAATCGGTGGGTTTAATGTAGGAGCCGCCACCTCAACCATTTTGTAAAATTGAATTGTTCTAACGAAGTTGGTTTGAATTAGTTTGCTAAGCTGCAGAAGTCCAGCACATTTACCACTGTGCTATTCCGGCGTTTTAGAAGTTTAGTTATTTTACCTTTAATTTCGTTTCCTAAAACTCTTTGATTATATTTATGTGATTTGTCTTTCTGACATACCTACTTCATATATTCTAAATCAAAGAACGTTTAACAAGAACTGAGCATAGCAAATGTTGGCAAATTAAACAGAAATAGGAAATCATATGATTTGAACCTTATTTATGAAAAATGTATATTATATGTACAGATATCGCGCGCGTTGGACTATCAATAATACTTACTCGAACATAGTCCCTGTAAAATTGCAAATGCAAGAGATTTGTTAGACTAGTGAGCTTCAAAAGAAACAGAACCACAGCTACAGAGAATAATCATTTGAAGGCACTTAATGCGGTTAGATACTGTGGATTAACAGCGGTTTAACCTCAAAGGATACGATTGACAAAAATTGTAGAATGGCTAAATGAAGATTCGTAGTAAATAACTAAACGTCACGATCTTCCACGTACATAAACATAATTAAACATTGAAGAATATACATTTTGTTCCGTACTCATATGTAAATTCCATTCGTCAGCAATGGAGTGATGTGTGATCTGCTGATAAATCGCGCATTGGTCTACACCCGTCTAATGGCAAAGAAATTTTGTAAAAATGGTACCTTGAACGGTCACAGACATGCGGCAGAAATTCTACCGTCATCAACATTTAGAAATGTTAAGAGACTAGAGGAATATTAGCTGATCCTTCAATAAGAATTTAAAAAAGGAATGGATAACGTCAGAATCAAAATGTTTTTGGATGGTTTTAATTACTTTCGTACATTAAGATTTCCTGTCAAACAAAAACTAGATTTTAGGAATATAGGAATAAAAAAAAATTATTCTATACTATAATTTACATTTTATTGCTAACATGAGGGTATTAGCTAGAGCTGCTTTCAAAGATTTCTCTGCTTTTGTTATAAGGAATACAGTACAATTGTAAAATCCATAAGCAACTTTAATTAAGCATTTGATTTTTCCACCGAGCCCATCTAGCTGGATACGATAATTTGAAAGAACTTTGGCTGGACATTTTAATCAGTTCTTTTCAAGTTTAATTATGTGAAAGTTGCCAGTAATACCTGAAGCTTTTTAAAATGCATAATTTTAAAGTAATCATTTCCCTAAGGAATGGATTTTTTACAATTTCTAGCGTAAAAAATGTTTTGAGGAAATCAATCCAGTGTTTGGTGAAGTCGTGTTCCTTAGCTGCCGTAAAGCGGTGGTACAATCAATCTCAACCCGGTCGACTTTCCTTAAATGACAACTTTCGAGCTCCTAAACCAAAAAACGGCAGTTACCGAAAAGAAAGTTGTATGAAATACGATTGAAGAGGATCAGCATGTTAGTGCCAGAAGTATTGAAGCAAGATTAAAGATTGGTGTGAAAGCAATTGATCCATTTTACACAAACATTTGATGGTAAGTAAGCTTTGTGTCTGTTGGATTCCCTACAATTTGACACAATTTTGAAAATCGTGTGGCATGGTGTAGATCCACACTGGGATCTTCTTCTTAGTTTCGCGTGTAAAAAATATGTTCGAGGTTTACATTTTACATCGGCCGAAGAAGCTGTTGACGCGTTTAAGGACAGAAATAAAAAACCTAACGCGGTAAGATTGGGGAAAACGTTTTGAGGCTTACTTTAATAGGCTCAGCGGAAACACAACAGTTCTCGTATTTTACAATATGTTTGTATGTGTTTGTTTTGATTATATAACCATTTAATGAAAAGCTAGTAGAATATACAGGAATCCAAAAGTTCATATATACATTTGCCTCAAATTACTTTATTATCAAGATATTTATTTAGGAATAAAACATTCAAAGTAACTGTTGTTGAATAAGCATTCAACACTACGAATCCATGCTTCTCTGACAAATCTATAACTTCAGGACGACTTCTGATGGTTGCTGGTTTGTACAGGCTGCCCAGTTTCTATCTCCGTATATGGGTTACTTTCCTAATATTAAAGATACAAATTTAATTAAATTGACAAAATTACTCATAAAATAGAGTTATAGTTGATGCTAGTGTCACATTTGTTATCCAGTGTAAGGTTTGTGAGATATCCAAGAAAAATTGGAAACTTCCAAAAACTTCAACGTTAAATATCTACCCAACCCCTTAAGATAAAATAAACTGTCTCTAGTACAGTTTTTTATGTAGGATCTGATAATGTCATTTAAAAATTCATGGCGCTCTTTATTTTAGAGATATAATACAAACTTGATGATGTCATTAAAATGCTCATTTTTCTCTGGTTTAATTGATGTAATATTTGGTATAGCCATCTCTTTTAGATTTTGATTTGCAATGAAATAAAGAATTATTGTTTCTAATAAGTAATTAGGAAAATAATCAACTAGGCATTGAAAATATTTTATTATGGAAAAAATAATAAAAGATTAAAGAAGGAATATGAAAAAAAAATCAAAATAAAACTCAATAAAAACATAAGGGAATAAACAAAAGCAAAAACTTCTTTGTAACTTAATTAAGTAAGTGTTCAAAATGTCCTCCATTAGCACTTTTCGCACCTTCTCACAATTTCAATTTGAACCTTATGTAAACTGTCTGATATTTCTTATTGCCGCCATAATACTAATCTTTAAATCCTCGATCTTGTTAGGTTTATTCATGTATACTTAATTTTTTATGGTGCCCCATAAGAAAAAGGCTAGAGGTGTAATGTCTGGAGATCTTACTAGCTAGAGAATTGTACCTGCATTGCCAATTCAGTTAGGAAAACGCTCCGAAAGATAATTACACACAGCTCTGCAATTATGAGCAGGTGCACCATCGTGCTGGAAGTATTTTAAATTATGCATTTAATTTAGTGGTATTTCATCTAACATGTCTTCCGATGCATTACGTAAAAAGTGTAAATATCGCTCACCATTTAAGTTGTTTTCGTAAAAATATGGCTCCAATATTTTTATATCAATAATGCCGCACCACACATTTGCGGAGAACACATGTTGATCTCTCCTTTCGGTAGTAAGGTGAGGATTATTTTGAGACCAATAAATATTTTTGTTTCGATTAAACATGCCATTATTTGTAAATTTCATTTCATCCCTAAATAAAATTGTTCCTGAAAACTGCGGATTATTATATGTTTCTCTCAAGAGCCATCTAGCAAATAATAAGCTTCTTTCATGGTATTGCGCGTACAACGTCTGACTAATGCTGCATTTAAATGGCTTGTATTTATTTTGTCTAAGAATTAGGGGAGCTTTTTCTGTGGAAACTGGGCATTCGCTTGAAATCTCGCGTGTGAATGTTTTTGCTTTACAATTTACATACGCTAAAATCTTTTCCTGGATCTTCCGGTTTAAATTTCTATTCTGCAGTACGTGGTTTACAAAAGGCTCCGTATTTAATTAAATTATTTTCCAGCTTAGAAAATATCCTCTTATCAGGTTACTTCCTTTCCATGTAGCGTTGGTGATACATTTCACTAGCTTCAATACTATTTCGTTTGCTAGCCTAATAACAAAAAAGCATACCATTCTTTTCTTGGTAGCTATACATTTTCTGAATTTGTTGAATAAAACAACCAAAAGGACTTATTTGATACTCGTCTAACTTACTCAGCCTTTAATTTTTGACAACTACATACATGTGTTTGTTTGCCGCCTTTGTTAGTCAAAACCTACTTATGAATTAATAGAAATAATAATTGTTTATTTCACTACAAACCAAAATCTAAAAGAGTTAGTATACCAAATGTTATATCAATGAAATCAGAAAAAATAAGCATTTAAATGACACCATGGCCAACTATGACTTCCAATTTAAAAATACAAGTTTGTATTATTTCTCCAAAATAAAGAGTGCCATGGATTTTTAAATGACATTATTAGATTCTACATAAAAAAGCTATACTAGAAACAGTTTTCACGTTTATTTTATCTTTAGGGGTTGTGAACATACATATTTGACGACCATATTTTTCGGAAGTTTTCCATTTTTCTTGAATATCTCATAAACCTTGCACTAGATAACAAACTGACACTGGCATCAACTATAACTCTATTTTCTGAGCAACTTTGTCTATTTAACCGATTTTGTATCTTTGATATTAAGAAAGTTACCCGTATACGGAGATGAAAATGGGCAAATTGTATAAAGTTGTTCAAACATTATAAATGAAAAATTAAATAAAATAAAATTGATTTTTATTACATATTTATATTTAGCATCATAGCCCAATCATTTGGTTTTTATTGGAATTTAATATAATGTAAATCAAACAAAATAAAATGAAAAATTGGAGTAGGTATCTAGATTTTTCGAAAATTTAATGACGCATTTTACATAGTTTTATATCATGACTATAACAAAATGTAAAATACTTACAGTTTAGTGCGCAGTGAACTACCATTAGTCGTTGTTGTAACATTGCACAATAATAAAACTACAAAAGCTAAGTAAACCTACGCAAACGATTGAAGAAAAGCAGACGTTTAAAAATGAACAAATAGACCGCGCAGTCAATTGCTCAACCCGCCACTGACACTGTCGTTATGAAGTAACGAAACGCACATGCACCGTTCCAGGAAATATTAAAATAGTGAAAAGGTGTTCTTCAGTCCGTCAGGCAGCTACCCTGACAGCACACGTCGTTCATTGTTAAAATCGCACCCCCACTTCCTCTCTGCCCTCACCCAATTACTGATTATATTCCATATCGTAAATCGATTCAAAATAAAATTATTTTGGACGTAATTGTGGCAGTTGATTTCACCCCTGGGAAGATAACGGGGTGAATAATCATTAGGAGCAGCATTTAAAGCTTTTAAACCCCACAAAATCCCATAAAACGTTTTAATTTGAAGATTACGTATTCTAGAATATAATCACAATTCGGCTACTGAGAATTAATGATAATTATTGACGGATTAATAATATACAGGTATAGCCCAATCCACCTTTTACGTACCCAACGTTGCCAAATCTACTTAGATTTTTACGAAATCTGATTTGTTCAAAGATAGATACGTAACGCTGAAGAACAATTGGGAGAAACGCAAGTGACACAGAAGGCTGAACCGAAATTGACAAATGATAGAAACAATGAATAAAAATGACAGCCACCAAATAATATATGGCAACAATCCCCATTATAGAAAAGATAGACATACACGTATGCCCATATCGAAACGGGGGACCGCTTTGTCAATCGCAACCGCGCATTTGAGTCTCACGGACAATGAGAGATATCCAGTCGCAGTGTATCATAAACCGATTAAGAGTACGCACGCATGTCCGCTCAATCACGTAATACTGCGTAATTTGTCTATATTCTCAGATTGCGGTAAAAAGTACAGTTTCTTATATTAATTTTGTAGCTGCTATGCCGTGCAGGAGAACAAAAAAGTAATTCTAAGTAGGAAAATAAACAACGATTCTTTTTTTTTTAATTAAACTCTAAAATTATACAAAATAAATTGAAACTCTAACAATGTTATGGATGGTTCGAAAATATCCCCATCCGCGGCCAAACAATAGCCGTAAAACT
This sequence comes from Osmoderma eremita, assembly GCA_031763485.1. Taxonomy (NCBI): domain Eukaryota; kingdom Metazoa; phylum Arthropoda; class Insecta; order Coleoptera; family Scarabaeidae; genus Osmoderma; species Osmoderma eremita. The sequence goes on along the minus strand of JARFOC010000281.1, from coordinate 85,527 downwards.
CCCGCCTCAGTGCCTCGAGATTTCCAGGGGTTGTTGTCGCAAAAATGTTCAGCAGTTCTACTTGCAACTTTGCAAGCTCGCTATTGTTGCAAACCTGTAAAGGTTTTGTTCGACATAACCCCACAGAAAAAAAAATCGTAGGAATTGAGGTCGGGTGATCGAGGTGGCCATATTATCTATCGTACCCTTCCCGGCAATAACACGATGCACACAATGGCATTATACGAGAACTACCTGCAAGCATATAAATATTAATATTCTCAAAAAGGTGTCACTTCGAATGACGTCTTATTAAGATTACATTGAATAGACTTAATTATGACATCCGCTTTACAATCCATACCCACCTGGGATTTTCCCAGGGAGGCAAGTTGTACTTTTGCTTCCTCATTTGAGGGAGGAAATTCGTACTTATGCTCCCTATGGCGGAAAGTAAATGACGTTGACATGATGAAACTGTACATCTTATATGTGACATTATTGATAGATGACATTAGTACATTCGACCCAGTCTGCTGTACGAATTTCAGGTGATATGCACGACAGATTATCATTGTCTATAGTATCATTAGACATATTGTATACAAATGTTTACAATAAATATTTATGATATTAAATTTCAATTAAATTACTTTTATTTTATAATTTTTTTTAATTTTATTTATTATCCAAAGAAATTTGACAGATTAAACCTACTATCTATCATGTCACTCACAGGTATGTCTTTATTAATTTTAGACATTTAATTAGTTCAAATTGGACTGGCTGGAAAGTGCTAATGCAGGCCTTGGGCAAAGCAATTACAAACCTCACCTTCGGCTCAGTTTATAATATTTGCCCGCGGCCTGCATAGGGCACTTTGGCTTGAAATATACTATTTGAACCCAGGATACCTTCAAATTATTAATTCTATCAAACCACTTTACCTATGATAAACGCATACATAAATGTCGATGTGGACGCGAGTATATCCATTGTTTATCTATAAGTTTACATAAATAAGGTAGGTAATACATGACACTATTGCCCCCATGCTTTTCAAGTCCGCGGCATTAAAAAGATAAAGCGTTAGGTGGGCAAAATGATCAAGCCAGGTGTATTGACCAGGTGCATGGTGATAGAGAAATATTTTAACCCCTATCCTACAAATATCACTCAACCGTAGCACAGGCGCCGTTTCCCGTTTGAGTTGATTGCCGTTAACATCTACACTGAATGTAATAAAATACATATTTTCGGTATTCAAGTTTAAATATTCCGATTTTTTAAAATTGTATAATTCAGAAGCTACGTCGTTGAATATAGAATATATGTACATACAATGGAAAGAGCAACGATTTCTAAACCATTCAACCGATCGTACTGTAAACTATTAGTAATATTGGAGTCGAAACCGTGAAACCAAATCTTTTTAAATAAACTTACATTTAGTCCATTAAAAAAAACAGAGTTGAATCTTAGTTCTGTACTCTTCCCATGTTGAAATTGACTCTAATTCTGTGGAATAATTGTGGCGTTAATCAATTGTTACTGGATAATGAATTTAGATTCCTCGGATAGAATGTAATGAGGTCCTCAATGTTTACATTCCCTGTTTTGAATATCCAATGTGGCGATTGTTGGGTTTTCATGGTCCTGGACGTTGGCAAAATATTTCCGGGCAAGTTCTTTAATACGTGATAAAATTGAGGGGATTTTTAGGTTACTTTGGATGTTCAAATTCCTAACATATCAGGGAGCGTTAATAATTATTCTTAGGAATCTGTTTTGTTCCCTTTGAATTTTCTTTAGGTGGGTGTTTGCAGCATGACCCCAAATTGGGGCAGCATACGTGAACCTCGGTCTTACAGCCACTGGCATAATTGGCATAACGTTGCAATATAGCCTGATTCATTTTCGACCATCACCATGGGAATCTCGCTTATTATTGGCGATAGAGAGTAGGTTTAAATTTGGCAAAGTTGCTAAATTTTGTGCTTGTTATGAACCCGAAGAAAAAATAAACCTGTGACAAATGGCGTTCGAGATTTAAAAAAAACCAAAAAAACTCATTTTCTTCTTTTACCCCTAGCACTTCTATTCGGCCTTGCAGAGAAAAACTAAAAACACATTCTCAAGGTCACTTTTGATTTTCTTTAGGTTTGAATTTGGCAAAGTTGCTAAATTTTGTGTTTGTTATGGATCCGAAGAAAAAATAATCCTGTGACAAATGGTGTTCGAGATCTTTTCTAACAAGGAAACCATTTTCTTCTTTTACCTCCAGCACTTTTATTCCGCCTTGCAGAGAAAAACTAAAGACACATTCTCAGGGTCACTTTTGATCTTCTATTTAATAGTGTACTCAAAATTTTATATGACGTTTCGATTCCTTCTGGCCATCATCAACTTTCTTATTTTTCACCGGCGCCAGATTGGATTTTTACACCGTCAAAAAGAGTTTTTTTTCTGATTTCAACCATGTATGGCATGTTGACCAAAAGTTTTGATATTATGGTTTTATTGATCAAGAACACATTTTAATATTAAATAAGGTAGCCATGAAATTTAAAACTGTCAAACGTTTCAATTAGCGTTCATTAGTAATAGAAAAATGTCGTACACCAACGAAAAGAAACGAAATATGTTAAGTGTTTTTTATTTATCGAACCGAAATACAACGATATTCACAACTGTATCCAGAACAACAACAGCCACATCAAACCATTCTTCTAGATCTTGCTAGAAACTTCGAGAATGGATTGTTTAACACGCCGCGTAATGTTTATGTTAACAGGAATTTGAATTAAAATGAATGGGATATTTTATAAATGGTAAATTAGAGGTGTTTTGCAAAATTTATGTAAGCTTCGCACCTGATTTGTAACAATAAATTAAAATAAGAATCACAGTAATAATAAAAAACAAAACAATGAACCAACAGTTACAGTAAATGTTCAAATAACTGGCCATTTTGATTAATACACAATCGCGCACGGTTTCCGGTATTTTGAACTGCCTTTTGTATGGTTCTTCTAGGAATTATATCGAAGACATTCTGGAGTCTATCTCGAAGTTCTTCGAAATATCATCTTTACGAATATTAATTTTAACAACTCCACTATTTCTAATCCAACGGTTTGGAAACTCAAATTCACAATTCCCGCATTGTGAGCCGGTGCGCCGTCTTGTTGTCACCATGGCTGCTGTAGTTGATCTAATGGAATATTGTTATCTGAGAAGTTAGATACGTATGTGTGAAGAAGGTTTACGTATCTTTCCCCATTTAATGTTTCTTCATACATAACTGGTCATATGAGACGCTTTTCCAAAATGCCCATCAAAACAACGATGTTGAGGTCTCCTTGCCTTCTTTTGTCTGAGATTTTCTAATGCCCAACAGTGCTCCGTATTTCTATTAAACATTTCAGAATTCGTAAATTTTGATTCATCTGATCAGATGATATTGTTTAAAAAATCTTCCCACTAACCAGTTGCAGTACCCCAGTCGTCTTAAATTATCACCAGGTACTAAACTATGCGTAACATGAATCTTGTCTGGTTTAAACGGATGTAAAGTTCTCCATACTCGAGTCTGAGGTAAATTCAATTCTGGCGCCACTTCGCGTTGAGATGTTGATGGATTATTATTTATCTAGAAAATACAATATTTACATAAAAATTGCAAAAGAACGCATTTACTTTACTATTTGTAAAATATTCCGTCGATTTTCATTCAAATTCTTAACATAAATAATACGCGGCTTGGTAAACGATCCATTCTTGACCAAGGGTCAAACAAGATCTAGAAAAATGGTACGACGTGTTGTCGTTCTGGAAACAAGTGTAAATATCTTGTACTCTCTATTGTCATATTTCGGCTCGATGAATAAAGAATACTTGACATATCTCGTTTCTTTTCGTTGGTGTACGACATTTTTCTATTACTAATGAACGATAATTGAAACGTTCGACAGTTTTAAATTTCATGGGTACCTTATTTAATGTTAAAATGTATTCTTGGTCAATAAAATCATAATATCAAAACTTTTTACAACATGTTATACATGGTTGAAATCAAAAAAATAACTCTTTTTGACTGTAAGAAATAAGAAAGTTGATGATGGCCAGAAGGAATCGAAACGTCATATAAAAATTTCGAGTACACCATTAGATAGAAGATCCAAAGTGACCTAGAGTATGTGTTTTTAGTTTTTCTCTGCAAGGCCGAATAAAAATGCTAGGGGTAAAAGAAGAAAATTTTTTTTTGTTTAAAAAAAAAAATCTCGAACGTCATTTTTCACAGGCTTATTTTTTCTTCGGATTCAACAACAAGCACAAAATTTAGCAACTTTGCAAAATTTAAACCTACCCTCTATCTCCAATAATAAGCGAGATCCCTATGGTGAGGGTCGAAAATCAATCAGCCTGTATATATTTACGTATTTAAAATTGATTTCAAATGCACATTTTTACGCAAACATCTTAACAACTCACGTAACGTCAAGCTAATAATGAACACTTCTCGCAATGATCAAGGTAATAATGCAATAACTAAATAAACTGATTTAGGAACGTTTGTTATGAATTAGCGATAGTATATTTATAAAATGTATTTGCCTTGAGGCGATTATAAAGTTAAAATTGTAATCTGGCGTTATAATACATAATTACCACGTTTCCAATGTAGGTGGAAAAAATTGATTGACTTACAGCACATTTGCTACTCTACTTTTAATACTATGTTCTTAATCGTTAAATTATCTCTGTGTTGTTTCCTTTAGCTGATATTTCAAAAGGGCAGATATTTCCCAACATAAACACTTTTTAAACTAGATTATTTACATACATATGTATGATAGGGTTTGGTTCAAATGGATTTGTACCAAATTTCGTTAACTTATCTATTATTAACAGACCTATCACAAAATTAATACTCGTGGTGACTATATGGCTCGAGACAAAAGAACTTGAACGGAGGAGGGAGTCAGACGCTTCTTCTACTGGAACTCCGGAATAATATATAATACATAATAACAATATATAACTGCCTTGAAGGCCACACCCGACAAGACAGTGATAAGACGAAACCAGTACCGAACTTTCAAGCTTTGGAGGTTGTACTTTCAATGCTCCTAGAGAACTTGATAGCACTTAAGATAAGAGTGATCCAGGCGAACCTCCAGTATAGAAAGGTAGCCTCGGCAGTCATTGCTATGGCAATGGTGAATTTCAAGCTTCGCCTTATTCAAGAACCGTGTAAAGAGGAGCAAAGTAATGGGTCTGTGTTGCATCGATTGTATGCTGGTTTACGGTAGAACCTCCAACCAGAACATGTATATTAATTTTAAAAACCCTAAAAATACAACCGTTGACAAATTCTGTTGCAGAAACTCGGTCGCAAAATAAGGTCAGGGGACAAGGATATGTCGAGTGACTTGATCATCGGATCGGCATACCCACCTTCTGATGACTTTAACCTATTTCCAACCAGGGAAGTACTTGGAGCAGAGTGGGTCATAACTCATCATGAAGTACGATACGAATAGACACCACGCTACCTGTGGACCCACGAATATCAACCGAGGAGGTGAGCCTTTACTCCAATTTATTATGGGCAACAATCTAGACATGCTAAATGTAGGCAGTAAATCGATTTTCATAAAGAGGAAAGAAGTTATAGACATAAGATTAGCGACCACTTACTTAAGGAACAAGGTCTCAAATTGGAATGTGTCTATGAGGAGAGCAGCTCAGACCACAGACGCATCAATTTCACTGTAGGGGAATTCGAACCTACAATTGAAACTTGCCGGAATCATCGGAAAACTAACTGGGGAGCGTTTACGACGGAACTAGACTTCAGTTTAAAGGGGATACACCACAGGATAAATAATACAATAGACTTGGAGATTGCAACAGGATTATGGGGAGCAATTATTTGTTTCTCAGTAAAGGTTTCTCCGGTACCATAGTTGGTGCTGGCATGCGAGAGTCATGTTGTGCTATTTTTAAGAAGTTGAAAATATATACCCTAAAATCTTTGTATATATATGAACTTCTAAAGTTCTACAAGAAAAATGAAAACACTTAAAAAAAAATGAGGACAACTATTGTATCACGAGTACAAGGTCACGGCATGACTTGAGCGTGCCTATGCATAACACCAAATTATTTGAGAGCACTCCCTACTACAGGGCGGTCAAGTGCCACAATACGCCATTCCTTGTCCAGCTTTATTTCGGAGATCACTGGCCAATCAATTATTAAACAATGTTTTCTATAGTATTGAGGAATTCCTTAATAACTAGCACTTGTTGTGTTATACATACATACATTTTCTATTTTCTTTTTATTATTTATATATGTACATTTGTTATTTTTGTATTATTTATGTTTCTATTTGTATTATTTGTCATGACAATATCCATCTTATTCAAACGATGACAATAAACTTTTATTATTATTATTTCAAGACGATATCATATCAGCGTTTAACAACTCCCTGTGGTATGGAAGGGAACCACTAGGAATGTGACCTGATGAAACAGAAGCCTAGCAAACGTTAGAAAGGAAGTCTGTAAGAAGTTCATTTGAGCTAAGAAAAGACCAATATGGGGATGAATACCCTTGCAAGGCCCTTACAGATTCCAACAAAGCTCTGAGAAATACGAAAAGAGAATCCTGGAAGAGGTACTGGCACTTGGAATGTGCTATGCTCAACAGGATATTATCTAAGGTACCTCAGAGCTCAATACATACTATGGCCAGTGGAATTACGCCCCTATTATTAATTATTATCTCTAGCTAGCACGTTTTAAAGGATCCACTATAATTTATTTTTTCTAACGAAAAATTGCCAGCATACCATGAAAATTTTAAATTTACTTGTATTGGATAATGCTCCCTGCTACTCCTTTAACGCTGAAAAATTACCCAATGCATCGTGGAAAAAAAGACGCACTAATTTCAAGGGAAATTGTTGTCGATGATAAGTTTATAAAGAGCTTCTTGAATTTATAAAAAATATGTATCTATGTAGTTTTACGATTACCGCCATAGCATCATGTTGCTGCCAACAATAAAACCAAGTTATCAGAAGTAAAAACTTTTAAAAGATGAGATTAACCTTGTAACAGCTAAAAAATGGACAAATTGTACAAAACATACCATAACAGAAGAAAATTAAATGAATGAGCTGGATAATATATTTGACGATATAGTGGATGAATTAATTATTACTGCAAACACAGGATCATTATTCGACCTGTCATCGGAATCTCATCTTTAATAATGACGTCTTTTAATAAAAGTGTTTATTTCAGTTTACAAAAAAGCAAATGGAAATATGTATGTGGGATACTTATGTGTTTTAATACATTTTAACAATGAACAATAACAATTTGAACTTTACAAGAATATATGATTGTTGTATGCATGTATGTAAGTATAATTAGGACACTAATAAACTATTGAAGTTCATATAGTTATTTGCGCGAGTTTCTTTGTATTCCTCGTTAAAGTGATGTCTGACATTGCACCCAACTGAGCACTGAGAGAAATAGATTGTACTCTTTAATATAAATATAATATACTTTAATATATTTTATAGCTGCTATAGGGACAA
>JARFOC010000281.1:24928-51505 GCA_031763485.1 Osmoderma eremita | reverse complement strand
AATATCAATTAACATTCAAATCTTTTAGTAGGATTATGTGCGCTATACTGTCCGAGTTTGACGTTGAGCCACTGTATATCGGATTGATCGGATTCAAAATATGGAAAATGTACGGTGCACATATTAGATTATGTTTATATTACATCTTTTACATCCTGTATAATATCAATTGGCGGGTATCATCTTTAAAGTTACAGTTTATATGGAATCTTCTCAGATTATATATACTTCGTAGGTGTCTGTTTTAATTGCTTTAAATTGACGTTAATAGCTCTGAAACGAACGCCTCAAACAACGCGATCGCACTCTAGTACTTCAACCACTTCGACACGGATAATACACTCCCTGTTCGCGTTGTGTATAATCCTTTATTCCCGCTGAACACGCCGAAGACAGACCTATTCCTGTAAAAGCCACTCGCCTCTCCTTTTTTTCGTCGCCTTATTTATTTAGATTAGTTTTCTAAGTGGGTGTTTATTTAAAAAGGAGCGCTGATACTCCGATCTTTTCGACCGAAAGATTTATCGCCGATTTTTTCACCCGTCTCGTCGGGCGTTCGAATAGTTTTCGACTAAATTTAAAATAGCTCCTCGTGATTTTCAACCTTTCTCTCAGCAGAGAATCTGGCGTCCTATTCCGTGTTGAGTCGCCGGGATAATAAGTAGAAACGCACTTTTCCTTGCCGTCTTACCGGCGCCGCTTTGTTACAGTGGAAGTGTCCAAACTATCAGCTTCTCTGGGTACGATGGAAGATGCGGAACCGGCGGATTCTCTGACGAAGAAGTCAGCCCTTCACCACCAAGGCATAGCTACATCTTGGAACTCGGCACCAGACACCCGGCCTACCACACTACCTGCTCAGACGATGAGCTCGCCGTCACCTCCTCTGACGACGCAATCGGTCAGTATTTTAGTTTTGAATACAAAGTAAGATAGAATAAAGTCAAGTTGAATTTCCGGCTTAATTATAATTTAACTCAGTTAGAAAATCAGCTGAGAAGCAAGCATCTCGGTATATATTTCTTATGACAAAGCAACACTTTTAAACAAAAATCGTTTAACAACAGGCTTATTTAAAATATTTTATTTGGTTGATTTTATAAAAAAATTATTTATTACGTAAACTGATTTCAATTATTTATATCAACACGAATCAACTATGAAATAATTGCAATGTTTTAAATTCATTACGACCAACTTAACACAACAGAATTTACTACATTATGAAGCTAGAAATTGAACTTGTCATAATTTTTGGCTCAGCTTCTATACTAAAATCCTAAAATTGCGCCCATAAAATGCGTCACTCTGTATTTTAGTGTGGCAAAGCTCCATATATCCGTTATCATATAAGATATCAAAAAAGTTATTTGCGAAAATTGTAGACAGTCTTAAACGTAACATTTTAAAATTATTTTCATATATACAGGGTGTTTCATACCACCAGGGTGAACCAAACATACGTTTTCTTAAATGGAACAGCCTGTATATTATTTCGGATCTAGGTTGATGTCTCACACCCCCAATATACAATTTCATTGAATTATACAGCGGGTTTCAGAAGTTATGGGCAATTTTATATGCAAATCACTGCAGGTTCAAGATCTTGTATACTGCAAACAATACAGTCTGAAATTTGTCTCTTACAAACATTGATTTTAGATATTGGTCCAGTTTTTTTGCAAAGTGACATTTTTTCAAAATTCTTAAAACAGAATACAGGACAAGTCAAAACTCAAATACATTCATTTCTCAATTATGTTAAATGGATCATCCTGTATTTTATATCATAAAAAGAAAGAATAGTTTAGTTACTTTCATTTTTGTTAAGCACTCTGTATCTCTAAAGTCATTAATTTCTAAGATATTTTAAAGTATTTTTATTAAAGTGAGATTTTTAGAAATTATTTTAATATTTCATCATATCAGTTTTACCTGTTAAGAATACTCACGAGCCGCCGCTGTAACCATATTCAATTTTGTCTACTAGCAAGTTAGTTAGATATCAATACCTTCTCGTTCCTCAAGGATCCCAAGCAACACAAAATAGTTTAATTAACACTTAATTTTGGTTTATACCACTAGTATAATTATGGTTGATGGCAACGTGTAATAAAACATAAAATATCCCCGCAATATAGCTTGAAATTCAGTTTACGATCTACCAGTTATTAACGCCTATGATATCTGTTTAATAGTTGCTGAGAAAACACCATTATATTTGGTATTTATTCAACCTTGAAATATTATATAATAGATACAAAGCATTAACGCCTACGAAGAAGCAAAAACACTGTATGGAATCACTCCGCCCTCAAAATAGTTTGATTAATTCGGGACACGTGTTTCGGGGTTAAGTGGATTCCCATAGTCAACCTAATGAACGTAAATATGTGCGGCTGACGAAACACGTGTCCCGAATTAATCAATCTATTGTGAGGGAGGAGTGATCCGGTACAGTATGTTTAGTATACTGCCCCACAATCCTGCAATCTTTACTTACGAAAAATGTTTAATAGTTCTATCTAGCAAATGAACGTTAATATATTGCTTATTATTATTATTAGAAAGTACACATTTATTATTTATTAATTTGAAAACGGTGTTTGGCCTGTTTCAGCCGATTTTGGCAGACCAGCTTAATGCCCTTATCGGTGCCTTATCCCAGTATAGCCCTCTCTTCTATGTTGGTTGCCAAGCAAAACTTGGAAGCCTCTGTCAAAAACAAAATATAATAATAGCCATGAACGAATTTAATATGTAACAGTTTTAACTTCTAAAGTTAATGGTCGCATTTTTAGTTCAATATAAAAAGAATTTTTTTTTTACAAAGGTGGAAACAAATGATACATATACATAAATATGGTTGACATATCATTACATTTTACTAGTGGAACTATTAAATGTGTTATCATATTTCACTTGTAAAACTATGTAAGTATATAATATGATATGACGTGGATATGCTGATAAACTCAAATATTCACTTTTTACTAGATAAATATGGGTTAATTAAAATATAGCAAAGTCTTACCTTATTCTACGAAGCAGGCACGTGTTACGAGCACAAGAAAACAGTGGTACAAAAGGCAAATCAACACAAATCGCCAATAAACACAAACATAATTACATGGTATCACATTATATTTACCATAATCTTATTGGAGACACACGAGTGCTCCTGACGCATAATTATAGTGGATTGCTGTTGTATCCTATGCAATTTAATGTAAAGACATTGCCAAGGTGTAAATTTGGTATATCATATACTTAATTTACATAATCGGTTTTATCGAAAGTTCACATAGAACACGCGTTTATGAACAGGCATATTAAAGACGCTATCTGTCCAATTTTTTCCTATTTATGTTATCCACCAGAATACATACGTGCTGGAAATTTTTGTTCGCAGTGTATAGTACAGGTATATACATATATAGTATATTTTAATTACAATGATTAGCGTACTAGAACATACAACAAAAATTAATTTTTGCTTGATAGATATAAGTCAAAAACAACAAAATTTTCACTCTAGTCGAAACTGTTCATATACGTACAACTACACGTCTAAAAATATTTACGTTGACAGTAAATGTCATGTCTCACAGCATGGTTTTGTGGACAAGAGATCGACCACTACAAATTTGGCACACTTTACACAGTTTCCGTCCGGGGTATTGGATTCTCAGGGCCGGGTTGCACCGATCTTTCAAAAGCCTTTGTTAGCATCGATCATGGGATTTTATTGCAAAAACTTCATATATATGGCTTCAGAGACACCCTTCTTGGGCTATTCAAATCCTATATGATCGACCGTGAGTTTTTTGTGTCTTATAATGGTTTCCGCCCCTATAGGCGAGGAATAAGGTCTGGGGTTCCGCAGGATTCAATTTTGGGAGCATTTATGTTTTTTACTCTTTATCAATGATATGTCGCAGGTTATTGATTGTGATATGCTTACGTTTGCCGATGATGTCAAGATCTTCACAAGTGTCTCCTCCTTAGCTGTCTGCCTGATACTACAGGGTAACCTGGTTTCTATGCGCAATTGATGCATATTAAATCGACTTAATTTACATGTTGCCAAATGTAAAGTTCTTACATTTACTAGAAAGAAGAGTCCACTTTTGTACAATTATTCGATTGGCACGGATATGCTCATGCGTTGCGATAAAGCTAAAGATCTTGGTGTGGTGTTTGACCCTCAGCTCTTATTTTCCAACCATATTGCGGTTACGGTTTCTTCCGCAAAGAGGATGATCGGCTTTATTATAAGAAATACCAGATCATTTGGATATATTTATTCCTTAAAGTCGCTATTCTTCTCTCTGGTGCGGTCTAAGCTGGAATACGCTGCAATAATATGGTGCCTCTACTATGATGGGCACATTAAAACAATTGAAAATGTGCACCGGCGTTTTTTAAAGTACTTATGGCTAAAGGAGTTTGGTGTATACCCTGCGAGAGGGTTTCCTCAGGGTGTGTTGTTGGATACCTTCAATCTTCACTCGAATTGAGGCGTACCAACTTGCGCCTGGCCTTTTTGCATAAATTACTGCATAATAAAATTGACTCACCGTATCTGTTGGTTTCTTCCGCGTCAGTCGGCGCGTAGTATGTCAACTTTTTATGCAAAATCTGCTCGCACAAACCTTATGGTTAAAGCACCCATTACTCTGATGTGTTCAGCTTACAATCGTATTGGCTCTGTTTGCGATATCTTTAGCTGTACCATAAAAGATTTGCTGAAGGCGAACCTTGGCGCTAGACATACTATCTGAGCTATATTAATTACATAATTGTTTTTAATAGGTTTTTCTTTGGTTGTATATTTATATAGTACTGAGCATGTTCCTTTTTAAAATTATATTAGAATTAATTAAGATTATACTTCTTGTAACTTGTTATTTACGTTGTCCTTAATTTGGTATTGTAATATTACTGTTAGGCAATAAACATTAAACGTTCATTAAACATACCATACTCAAAAGAAACCAAAATATGGTTGAATACACGTTTATAGTATAATGCAAATTCGTGTGTTGCTTGGGATGCTACTGACACGGCACTGACATGTGTAAATAGACCTTAAGTGGAAAGAGAACGTTATTGGGCGTAATTTGCTATAATGAATTATAAATGCGGTGATGATACAATTATAAATGCATCTCTTCTTTGATTCAGGCCTCTCCAGTAGCTACTCCGACGCAACATATGCCATACGAGAGCCCCTGCCCGTTGCCGCCACCACGCAGTTCTCCTGTCGCCGTCCGCGCAGCAGTTCACAGGGCAGATACAGCAGGTATTCACACGCGCACGCTCACCACTGTTACACGGATGCCCTTTAGCCACAAGTCGGAGGGCGCCCTAGATCACAGTCCACCACCGCCACCCCTCGTCAATAACTGTCCCTCACAAACGCAGTCGCAATACGACCTGGACAGCGCCATCGTCCAGAGTCCACGGTCGCCGACGCTCGATTACGCGATCCCCACCACGAACGCGACGCCCATCACCCATCACAAGCGACGATTCTGGCAACGGAGCGCCAGCTGTCGCGACCTTTACGATTTCAGTTTCGAAGATTCCGGAAAGGCCAAGCGCAGGGCAAAACCCACTAACATTGACATCGAAGAACGCAAACTCGAATCGCCCATAACGCGATATGACGATCACCGCGTCATCTACGAGTCGGTCTCGCGTAACGGCAATTTAGAGATTCATCAGGACATTATGATGCCCGATCAAAAAGTTTATTCTAGCAGTTATCCCGGGACCACCGCCTACTCGCAGGAGAGCGTGGAGGATCCCGGGAACTATGAGTTACGCGATTCCCAAGACGATCTTTCCCACGATAGTTACGAACTCATCGAACGCTCCGACGATGATTACAGCACATCCGGTGATTATAGGTATCGTAAATCGAAAACGCTCAATACTAGGAGTTGTAGTTTAGATTCCGGTAATTATTTGCCGTCCGACACCGATTCAGAAACGGAACGCAGGCACAAGTGTAAGAGTAGTTCGGACGTTCATCACGAGTTCTTCGCCAACGAAGATCCCAGGGACTTCCCGCGGGAGATAATTCCGAGGAAATCCGACGGAAGCTTTTACAAAGCGTACAAATTGAATTCTAGAACATCCAGTTTGGAATCAAAAAGCGATTATTACGAATCGAAAACTTCGCGATCCAGTAAGGAGAGCCTAAAGAAACGGGAACGCAGTTTTGGATCGCGGACATCCAGTCAGGAATCAAAAAGCGATTACGAAGTGAAGAAACAAAAGGCCGCCGATACATTCCGCAAAGCCTACATCGAATCGCGAACTTCCAGTTTGGACTCGAAGAGCGAATATTTCGACGCCACCCTCAGAAGCGAGGAAGCGAAACCGAAATACCATCACGAGTTCGATAGGAAGATACAATTTCAAAGGAATTATGGCACTCACATCGCTAAACATGAAAACTCAGAAAACTTGAGACCTCGAATTTATTCGTTGGATTACAATAATTACAACGGATTCAAAGAGACCTCTCACGTACATTCTATAAGCTTGCAAAATGTCGAGACAGAGCAGAGCATTCGTGCTAATAGGGTAAATAATGATATAAACACAATTCCGAAGGCTAGGTCGAAATCTGGCAATGGAAACTCTAAGAATGTTACGCACATTTGGCCGGAGAGCATAGTTGGGATTCCAACGGAAATACCGGATTGGCCCTCGAAGCAGAGCCGCTCCACTGAATCTGAAAGCAACATTTTCAGTTTCGACGAAGACAGAATTCAATCTATGCAGGAAAGCGATGGTGATTTTGGAACGGATCACGGTTTTAGCGTCGTACCCAACATAGATAGTCACAAGAAAACGGAATCTACTAAGCCTTTTAGAGATATCTTCATGGAGATAGAACCGAGGAAAGGTCGCGATCCCATTCAATTACATCAACCGATAGAACGGACTAAATCCGATCCCAATTCCTTAGCAAGGCAACGCTTGAATTCCAACAATAGAAGAATGCTACTGAAACATCAAAAGTCCATAGATTTAACACCAGCTGAATCCAGCGATGATGATTATTTATATAAGCAGATTCCCAGTGCACCTCCAATAATGAAATACAGAGGCTCACATTTCGAGATGCCAACTGCAGAATTTGGACATTTCGACATTTTGAAACGCGAAATCGAGGGGCAAAAAACCAAATTCGAAGTGCCCAAGAGTCAATTCGAGGTATTAGGCGCTAAAACTCAATCCGATTTCATCAACTTACCTCCCAAGAACGAGGTTGACATTCCATATGTCTTGCATAAGCGTCACATTATGAATGGCACTGCTACGAAAGAAGAAACGACGAAAATTAAAGAAATCTCCAAACCCAAAGAATCGATTAAGTCTCCCAAGGAACCTATTAAGGCTTCCAAGGAACCTGTTAAGGCTTCTAAGGAACTTGTTAAATCTCCCAAGGAGCCTGTTAAGACTGTGTCCAAAGGTGTACAAGAAGTTCCCGATTTAAGTGAGAAGAAGTCCAAACCTAAAAGTCCTGTTACCGTCGAACTAGAAAAGACTTTCTTGTTCACTCAAAACATAGATTTGTCCAAAGTGGATCCGGTCACTTTGGAGATCGATAAAAGTGTTAAGCCCATACAGCATACTTCGAGTCCAAAGCGCGATATTACAAGGATAGATCCCGCCATGTTGGAAGCCTTAAATTCTAAACTGAGTCAAATTGAAAGCGACTCACCTACCAGTTCAAAAACAGAAAGTTTAAAGCCATCGCAAAAACCTAAAATAATACCAAGACCACTGACGGTACCCGAAATAAAAACTGAACCGCCTAAAACTAATAAGGCTGATAAGACCATGCAAAAAGACGATAAAAAGATTTCTCCGGATAAAACAGAAATTAAACCAAAATCAGCTGTGAAGGAAAAAGGTAAGGGTGATGGTAAAACGAAACGGGTAATAAAACCCAGAATGCAGCCGAATAAAAAAGGTTCTAAAACTAATAAAACCAAAGTTAGAATTACTTCATTTAGTTCGGATGACGAATCTTTGGATTCTGATGATGTGTTCGGCAGTGCGGAGGCTACTCCGACCAAAATAGAATTCTCACCGCCGCAAATGAGAAAAGAAATGGAATCTATATTAAAATTCGAATCGGAGCGGAAATATTTACAGTATACCATGTCATCTACGGAAGTTGAAGGCTCACCACCTCAGACTAGAAAATCCGAAGTTCTTTACGATAGAACATTGGACCCGAATTACCAAACGGAACTAAGGAGGATTTCTGAACGATCTATTTCAATTCCGAGCTCGGAAGATGACCTGAACATCAAGACAAGCGATATGGTACCGGTATTCGCAGAACCGGAACCGGAAAGTCTTTTGACAACCGTTACTGAGCATGATGACGTAGACAAATCTGTCGATGATACTGTGGAACAAGTCACGGTGCAGGAATTATTAAAAGAGGAAGATTTGAGGGGTATAGATGAAGAGAAAGAGAAGGAAAAGAAGTTATTACAAGCGGACATTGAAAAAGATTTGAAAGATCTAAAAGTTCCACCCAAAACCAAGATCACGGAAATTTGTTCGCCATCGATGCGGAAAAAAGGGCAAAGCCCCCTACTTTTTGCTCACGCGCGTTTAAATTTGTCAGAAGGATCTGCCTTTTCCTTACTGCAAAAGCAACAAGCGACGGAAACACAACTATTATCAGGACGAAGGACGAAAAGCTTGGACGCTCCCGTAATAAGCGTCAACCGCTTGCCTCCATTGAATGCTTTCTCAAGCAAAGACGATACAGTTGAGGAGGAAGATCAAAGCGATTTAATTCTAAAAGAATCCGACAAGGAAACAACCGATTATGAATCGCCAACTAAAATAAAATCGTTATTGGAGGAATCTGAAGAAGAGGAGGCTGAAACACCCAAACAAGCAGTTCAAGAAACTCAAAAAGAAAAACCAAGCACTACTCCGATTTCTGAAGTTGCTACTACAAGTGCTACACCCACAAAGGCAACCATTTCCACTAAACCGAGAATAGTAAGAGAAAAATTGAAGTCTGATAAAGGCAAAGATCAAATCGTTCCCGACGTAAGCTCTTCAAAATCCAAATCTAGAACTATACCTGCCTCTAGAGCAGCCACCATTCAGAAAACACCACCATACAAAATTAGACCATCAACATCGCGTGTTTCTAAAGAGCCTAAATTGCCTGTTAAAGAGAAACCTAAGCCACCATCGACGCAAAAGCCAGCTCTGAAGCCAAGGGGTGTTCCAAAAGCAATTCCTCCAGCTCTACCTGCAAAACCGGCTCCACAGAAAGCAATGTCTTTGGAAAAAGTGGAAATAAAAGAAAGCGAGAAAGTGGATAAAACATTGCTTACACAAAAATCTTTGCCTACTCAATTGTCTTTGACATTACCAGAGATTAAGCGTGCTAGAAGCCAAGAGTTAGAAACCCAGAAAAAATTACCGCCCAAAGAAAAGGCGAAATCCTTAGAGAAGTTGGAACTAAAACGGTTAGGTAGTAAAGAACGCACCAAATCACAGGATGACAGCGATACCGACATAGTTAAGAGGAAAGCGAAACAGCAAATGCTCTATGAGACTGCAATAAAGCAAACGAAAACATTGAAAAGCCCTGTCAAGGACACCTTACCAGTATTTCCACAAGTGGAAGAAATGGTAAGGGAACGTCATGGAAAATTGGAAATCAGCATAAATACAATCGAAAACAACACAGTTAGTTTAGAAGATGCGATTATAATAACAAAATCGCCAAAGAAACTGGATAAAAAGATGGACAAAAAGCTAACCAAGAGTTTAGAATTAAATTTGAACGGAGATGCAATTGATGAGGAATCAAAATCTGTCCAACGTCTGGGAAAGAGCTTGGATTTAGACAATCGGCCTGAGAAAGAAGAATTCGACTTTGATTTTCAAGCTCCAATTGAGAAATTGCAAAAAACCGATAAAACCGAAGAGTTTAATGACCAAAAGCAAGAGGAGGAATTGATTGAAGGTGATATACACGAGGATAAAGTTGAATCTGATAATGACGATACCTTGAAGGAATCAGAAATGACGCAGGATATAATTCTAGAAGGCACTAGTTTGGACGTTTGGCTTTCCGTTGATGACAAGGAAAAAAACGAGAAATTAGACAACATAACAGTTTTACAAAAATCGTCTGATTTTTTTGAAGAAACTCCCGCCGCTAAACCGCCAGATCTTGCAAAGATGGAAACTAAAAGTTCGTCAGACTCCCAGAGCTTAGAAAAGTTGAGTTTAGGCAATTCCTTAGACATAAAATATATTGACGATTCTGGCGATTCCTCACATAAATCGGAGAAGGACGCTCAGTTAATAGCAGAATTACATAGGGCTTCGCAAAACGTAGAGAAACTAATATTAAGGAAAATGGAAAAAGCAAAGGAGAGAGATCAAAGAGACCCAGAAATTAAGAGTGAAGACAACACCTTAGTTCGCTTGACTAGTGAAGAGTCTCTAACTGAAGTCAGCGAACTAAGGCAGGAAGGAAAGGATGGGGAAGGAGTAACCTTGGAAACGCCCAGAGAAAGTTTTATGAGGCTAAGTACCGAACGCAGTCGATCAGAAGATACTGGCTCTTGGATTACAGTGGAGTACGAAGAATACGTGGGAGAACAAGAATCTTTCGACTACGATAACATTATAGATTTATCGCCAGAAAAGACTAAATCAAGTGAAACACCAACAGAAATCAAAGTAGACGCAGAGGAACCGAAACTTGACGAGAATCTATTAACGACAGAAATTAAGTACAGCAAAATAGACTTGTTGAAACGCAGCTCGGACCAATCGAGATCCAGTGATACAGGATCGTGGACGAGTGGCGAAAAAGATTTGAGCCCCAGTGGACAATTGAAGGAAGCTGAAGAATCAAGTGTTAGCTGCTCGATGGGAAGAGCAATCGGGATCAGTCAAACCATAGAAAAATTCGCTACGCGGGATCAAATCGACAAGAGCTCGCCAGAAATTGAAGTCCCTAGAAGTCCACGAAGTCCGAGAATATGTGTCTTAGGGCGAGCTTTCACCATAGATGAAACTTCGGATAAAGAACAGAATATGTCGGAGGAATCTAGTTCGAGCGGAGCTAATGACATACCTAAAGACCTAACACCCATACAAGAAACGCAAGAGGAAGGTAGCGACGCTGGGGGGGTAAAATATAAGAGAAAACCGTATCCTTTCGAGGAAAAATGGTCTAGTGATTCCGAATTGGCACAGAAGTTACAGCAGAAATTAACCAAAAAGCATTCGTCTAGTGATAAGACGAGTTCAGTTGATGACTCTATGTCTGAGGCTAGGAAGAACGGTTTTAACAAGATAGATAAACCCTCGTTGCATTCGGTAGAAAAACTGTCTTCGGAATCTAGAAATTCTCTCGACACAGAATCTAGCTCTGGGAGTTTGGGTGTTGCAGCGAGATTACAAAGGACAGGGGATATTTTGAAAGAACCGAGTTCCACTTGGAGACCATTTCCACTGGAAAGTTCTGGTTCATCGAGTTTGGAGGAAGGAATAATTCCTATAGATCAAGATTTATACGGTCAAGAATATTTCTTAAGGGAAAATACGGGCGAAATTACAACCTTATCTGACGTGACTTACCGGCAGCAAAATGGTGATTTGGATACGACTCCCACTAAAGAAGAAGATGATTTGTCCGATTTTCCAACATTCAATTACCCTTGCATTGGCAATATAGGTAGTTTAGGAATCGACGTTCTCCACGGTTACAGCACTACCTTCTTATCAAGAACTCTTTCGCGTATATCAGAAAGAAGCACAAATTCTGAGAAGTCCAGCGTCGACGATGATTCTACTAAAGCAAGTACACAAAGCGATAGCTTAAATGACGAATCATTGCCTTCAAGTGATCGCCCAGCCAGCTTAAGTTCAGACCCACCCAGCAATGCCCACGTTTCAGATTCCGAGAAAAGAACGCCAACTAACGGAACTAAAGCTAGGCGTGAAGGGCGACCGAGTGATAAAATTAGTGATGAGCCAATGCCTAATATCAGTAACTTGCTTCAAAGGCAAATTTCTGATGATAGACGAACCTCAGCGGAGATGGCTGATATATCGATTGATGATATCGAAATTATCACTTCAGAACGCGGTTTGAAACTGAAAAGGCAGGGTTCAGACGATACTGTTATAGATGAGGAATGTTTTGATGAACGTAAAGAGAAAAAGAGCTCCAGTAGTCAGGAAAGTGAAGATTGGCCTCTTCCTGATATACCACAACAGAAACAACCTCTTTTAGCCTTGCACGAGATCCCTAGCAGTGATACTTCGCAACAAACGACTCAGGTATATCAACCACCTAAGACAGCTATACCAAAAACGTTTGGTTTACGCGGTTCTATCAAAAGTCAAGATTCTGAACCATGGCCCAGTCCACCTTCCAGCGTGATTGAACCACATGTAGTTGGTAATGTTGAAACGTATTACATGACCCCACCAGAAGAGGCTTATAAGGTGGTCGTGGAATCAACTAGTACTGTCAGCACTTATGACAATGATTCAAATTCTGATGAAAACAAAACCTTAGATATGGATATGGAGAAATCTCACACGTACGAAAATGTTGCAGCTGAAATGGGAAGCGAATCGTTATCTGAGAGTTTAAGTACTGGTCCTGCTGGCATTAAAATTGTTCTGGAAGGAAGGTCGGGGAGTTCTGCGTCAAATTCAGAAGAAGATGTAAACGAATCAAATTTGAACGATGACGTCTTCACCGATACGATAGATATCAGCAAAAATGAGCTTAGACCACCGTCTACTATGCGAAGAAGTACCACATCAGACGATTCTTCGCATTCGGGGCACAAGAACGAGTTGAAACCACCTTCGGCTAAAGGTTCGCATAGTTCCTATTCGGAAGAAGAGTGTACGAGCTCGATGGGTACTACATTAGAAGATGGGACTGTACGTTATGCATTAAAACCAACTAAATGTACACACAGCTCGCATTCTGAGGATACATCGATCGCTTTAAGTCTATCTGAGTGGTCCAATAGTACGAACACGGTGAAATTTCAAAATTTATCCACCAGCAACAGCAATACTAAGAGCTCTGGGTTGAAAAGTGACGACAACTCCTTAACAGATATCGCTCAATCCATCTCTGAATGGTCTAGTGGCAACAGCAACACGATAAAGGCCCAGGGTTTACAGTTTCAAAAATTATCCTCTTCTACGGGCGATTCTTCCACGCTCACCGAAATTTTACCGACAATTTCTGATTGGTCAAGTTCCGATTCTAAAACTCTAGTACCTCAACAGTTCTTCACTCCGCCACCTCCAGTGCCTCAAGAACGACAAATACGATTAGGTTCCAGCGTCGATGAGGGTGATTTGGGTGCTGTGGGTGATAATTTGAAGAGTCCTCAGAATATACCGTCGGAAGATTTAGCTATGCAAGGTCCGCCAATAAAAGAGAAAACATTCACTAAATCTACCGAAAGACCGATGATGATACCACCTCAAATACTATCTGAAAGTGAAAAATCAACTGAGAGCAGTAGCATGGAACAGAAGACGGTACACGTGCAAAAGTACGATAAAGACAAACAGAAATATTCGCAGAAGTATGCGAGTAAATCTTTCGATAAGCCGAGTAAGGTACCGTTGAAATTGGCAAAGTGTTCTCCGTATTATTCCAGTAGTTTAAGCTCAGAATCAACGCCAATGACGACTTCGGCTCCTGTAAACAAGACAGCGACGGTACCTTTGACACGAAGTCATAAAAAGCCGGTTTCTAAAACTTTGTTTCACGGAAAAAGTCCACCAAGCGAGAACGACTCCACCAGCTCAATGGAATCGCCAAAAAGCAAATCGGAATCGAGACGTGGATACAGACGCAGAAGACAAACTCCCCAGAAGAGATATAAAAACGACAAGGATCACTCGAAGGACGATTATTTGTACGTAGAACCGGAGGATTATGAGGAGTTTTTGCGTGGCCAAGAGGACATGAGCTGCGTTTTCCATTACGATGTCACTGAAACGTTGTCGCCCGCGGGTTACATAGAGGAAGGTTATTTTCCCGATGGGGATTCTCAGTCTGGTTCAGACATATTTCGTATGGAAAAAGACGAAGATGACAGATGTGAAATAGTTGAGGGTTTCGATGTTTCGTCTATACCCCCACCGTTGCTGGAGGACGACTTCGAAATAGATAAAACGGACCATATTTGATTTTAAATGAACCCTTAAGCGAGTGCGGATTTTAAAACCCTGTAGCTTAACCCCCTTTTTTCTATTGTGTGATAATTTATTTGTAAAACGATCGTGAAGAGTCGTGGAGAAATAAGTATTACCTTGTGCCAAAATAATAGAATCCGAGGTAGACTCTAGTATTATTACGTTATATCCTTTTCGTTTTAATTGTTCATTAATCTATGTAGTGATGAACGTGTATTTAGGAGAATCTGCTAACGGTGAATTAAATAAGGAATTACGTGATTGCGAACTTGACTCAGATCTGTGGCGCTCAATATAAAACATAAGAATGTGATTAAAATTGTGAGGCTCTGACTGGAACGTGCAAATTCATTAAGTATATCGCTTTACCATTCGTTGCACACCTGTTATTATAGTTATTATTTTTTTCTTTCTTACTTATCCAATTTTAATATTAAAAAAATAATAAGGAAAATATTGAAACAAAAAATGTGCTGCTTTCGAAATTCGCTGCTGTCTTCAAACTTCGGCATTGTTAGGGATCGCTCGCCTATTCGTTTAATAAATGACAAGATTTAACTTCAATCGTCTTCTGTTTTTTCGATAGTATAGTTGGAAGAATATTTTGTTTTTTAAAATTAGTTTGTTTCGACCAATTAGGATGTTGTAGAACATCCTAATTTAAAAAAATCTTGGTAATGTGATCCCTTTGTATTCTTCTTTCAATATTTTGAGCACAACAAATAAACTTCTCGACCCAGAAAATCGCTTCTCACCACGAGAATTGAATAGACATCTGACAAACGTAATTGCATCGAACATTTAGAATTACATGGGTAAAGTATAATCCACACGAGAGGTGTAGAAAAAGAAAAGAAAGTCGTACTGCCATTACAAGTAGTATTAAAAACTGAACGCACAATTTTTACTTCTCCCGAATATGAAACTCCAAAAGGAATGTTAGAATCTACGGCGAGCGATCCTTCAGTACTGCAATCACTAAAGAAGGATACAATTACAAGCCAAATGAAGACTGAATAATCCCTGTACATATTTATAATATCCCGCGTCGTTGAAAAAAAAAATGTATCGAGTAAAAGTTAAAGAAGCTGAATCAAACTCATATATGCGTATACCGTAAAAAACCTACATTACACGCAGAGAACGAAAAGAAACAGTACACTTACTTAGCGTACCTAACAAGAGCGCAAACGTTTCCTCTCTTCATAACGTACATGGTACATCTACACAACGATATTCCGTACGCTAGAAGTGCATTGAGAACGGAACACAAAGATAACGTGCCGCTCTATGTAAACATACTCTTTCTCGGTTTCAATCGTTTGCGCACGCGAACATAATACCCAATGCGCATCAAATACACAGTAGGTACGGTACGTTGAACGGTACCTACGAACACTACGTTTAGTGTTCGTACGGAATTCCCAAATTTCTAATCAATTTACACAGCGCATAATAATCAAAATAATGTATATTATGTATTTAAAAGTTTAAACTATTCCCACATTACAATGAATATATCTATATATATTTATTGTTACACCCGACTCATAATGCTTTTTCAATGAACATCAAATCGGAAATTCAGTACCTACGCTAAACGTACCGTACCTATTATGTTCGTGTATACAAACAATTGTTCTTGGGTTCATTTCTCCGACTAGCATTTTAGGATACGGAATATCGTTTGTGTACACATACACATACTTTATGCGAGAAGGATAAGTAATACGATCTTTCTGTTGTGTATGTGGTTTCGTACCGTTCTCGCAATTCTACCGTACATTACACTAACGTACCGTACCATAATGTTTCTTTTCGTTCTCTGATTACACGGCATACATAACGTAGTGTCACTATATTTACTATTCTGTTTACTTAGGAATAAGGTGATGATCAGTAATGGGACTGTATTCGGCGAATTTTTAATATAATGTGTTGTTCTATGTCTGTTTAGTACAATAGCTTAAAAGCGTTTGCTTTATGTTGGTGAGCGGATACGTAATTGTAACCAATAAAATATTTTGAATAATCATCGCAATCTAATTGATATTAAAATACGCTACTGACAAATATAGTGTTGAAGGCCCTATTGTTTCTTAAACACCTCAATCATAGTTTTGTTTGTTCGCATGTTTATGCAGTTGAACATATGAACCCAAAATTCGATAATCTTCTTAACATTTACTAGGCAGCCTGTTAATTTTTAGAGCGAGCAGAGTCCTTGTTATTAGCTTCAAGGCTGCCTAAATTATTATTATTATTATTAATTCATTAAATAAGTTTTCTCAAGCCACCGCGATAGCCCACAATTCATTTCATGAAAGATGCAGGACAACAAAGTAGATAGATATATGCCAAGTTGCGAACAATAAAAACAAACCATAATGGAGAAAAGTTCCAGTTACAAAAAAAAATTATTAAAATTACAGGCATTCCCACGTACCGATAGCTGTTTCGGACTGCCTAGTCCTCATCAGTGTCTGTCGCCACAAATGCAGTGCATAATCAGCTGTGTTGTGTGATCCAAAAGCATTATGTGCCTATATATTTACATTTTTATTAATTATTACATATGCATATAATTCATCACTTCTTGCCAGAGTATTGGCTATAAGTAATTTTACAGAATTTTGTTTTGTAATAACTAACTGCGCTGGTTTACAGTACTAAAGAAGGATCATACGCTATAACATAGATTTCAACGATTTACGACTGTATCGCTCGTGAAATCATTGGCTGCGTTCGAAAGATACAACGTTTAGCCAACTGTTAGTGAAGAAAATTAGATAAAATCACAGTAACGCTATAACCTCAAACTGTTTATTACACTTAAATTCCCGTCTGTCACCACAATCATAACAAATCCTGAAATCAGCGTTCGGAAACACTAAACATGTTGAGTAAATGCGTTGGGGCAGCGATTTGCGTATTTCGAACGCAGCCATTGCTATGAATGCGCCGCTTTGCCTTACATCTATTGTAAAGTGTATGCATACCGCGCGCTGAGAAAGTTGCAGGCATTCCCCGTCGTACACTGATGAGGACTAGGCAGTCCTAACCAGCTGTCTGTACGTGGGAATCCCTGCCGCTACAAATGCAGTATATAATCAGCTGTGTTGTGTGATCCAAAAGCATTATGTGCGTATGTATATTTACCTTTTATTAATGTTTATATATGCATATAATTCATGAAAGTCCCAGTTATTATAATAACGTTAGAAACGTTATTACTAGAATATTTCTGACAAAAAATAACAAATTGGGTATCATTGTAAAGATAAGTTAACAGGCCCCTCGTGATCAGATATACAAGTGCAAAATTTTCAAATTGACATTCTGTATATTATACCATCTAGGAATATTTTCTTCTCCAAATATCTGCTCTACTTCGTGCTTGCAGAGATTTCTTTTTAAATGTTTTTAACGATTTGTTTTACATCGTAATTTGACTGGGCTTTAATCTAACCCTAGAACACTAAACCGTTTTTATAAGTGGGTAAACCTAAACCTCGCCTGTGAGGCGACTTAAAAAAAAAACAAGTTTATTTTATTTTAATTAATAATCTCTTTTTTTAATTGAAAAAAGTCTCTTACATTTAAATGTTTACATATTTCATTGGAAAACAAAAAAATAGTTCAATAATTTTTTTTAAGTCCATAAAATAATCATTGTAAAGCGTACATAATTTTTTTTTTACAAAAAAAATATTTTTGAAAATACATTGAACATAGCATATTAAAATTCAAAAAAAAAAACCTAAATTCACACTTTTCTTATAAATATTTGTACTAATTTTCATAAAAGCAAAAGCTGTATAGATTGAAATGAATGTTTTAACAAAATATAAAAATTTAATGGCAACGTGTATCCAAAAAATTACCCTTAATACTAAACCTCGCCTCGCAGGCAACACAAAGTAATATATCTCCGCAACAAAAAAACTTTTGGTGACGAGCGTCAGCTCATAAACTCAGACGATGATATACTGAGTTATTTGCACGCGATCGCAACGACTCACATAAAAATAACATTCGTTGCGCCTCACAAGCGGAGTTAAGTGTTCTAGGGCTAAAGAAACTTACAATGTATTGAGTGATTTGGTCAAGCATAAGACTTTTTCTACTCTTACACTCTATTTGGCTTTATTTTTATTATTTCTACACTCTAACATTTCTTGTTATTTATTTCTAATGATTTGAAAGGTGTTTAAATTTCTTACACGAAATACTAGCCAACGTCGCAGAGGCAGTAAAAATTGTATATAATCGGCGGAACAAGTTCAATTTAAGAGATATATTGTTTTATTAAAACATACAACCAAATTATTTTTAAATAGGTAAAATAATGAAATCCTTTTTGTCCTTACAGTTTTTTAATTAATTTCCTGCGATATTTCAGATATTCATAAAAACATTGGGCGGTTGTATTATTTATTAGCATTTAGCTTTCTTAGCTGCAGATTCTCTTGAAATCCTTGGAAGACAACTAGAGCAAATAATTTATTAACTGTCAAAAAATCTACTAAATTCTTTTCTTTACGAAACAAATTATCATAATCAATTATGAAAGTGCCTTAATAAGGTCGGCTAGTGTAATGACTGCTTTTTTAACAACGCTTTTGTTGAATTTAACATGTCTACATTTTTTTCCATTCCAGCAAAAGTTAAGCATTTCCCAAGCTCACGTTTAATAAACACGCATTTAAATGTAACCGCAAAAACTAAAACCAAACAATATTAAAATTCACCGAACACAATGCGTGTAATGTAGTTATTAACTAAACTCTAGTATTATTATCCTCGTAAACTTATATATTTAGCATTAACTAATAAGAAAAATAGCTGATCATTATTCATCCTAAGTACTACTATTATAAACTTGAAAGTCAAAAGGGAAGGGTAAAGGAGTAAGTTTGTAAAAAGCGAAAATGAATTGCACATGGCGATTGTATTAATTTCAATATAATTGTTTACGACACATTTTCATATTTGAGAACGGGAGGTGGAAATTTTTTAATTTCTTAATGATTACTCCATAAGGTATTTTCGATGATTGATACTTCATGTATGTGCCAAATATTATGATTTACTTTTTACGTCGAACGAATATCGTTACGCAACTACTATACAATAATTAAAGTACAAGTAGGTTATTGCTGAGGTGCGCATGTAATATATATGAAAAGTTGTTCCTTATTTTCTTTGAGAACTAGAATTATTCGTATCTGTGTTGTCGTAATTTTATCAAAATCATCATTTAAAGTTATATAATGTGTTTTATTGTATGTGAGTATATAAATCAGGCCTACAAATATGTTGTCTGTGTTATTATGCACAAGATGTTTTAATACCTTAATTGCATGATATCACAATTATATCTAGATCTTCTGTTGAGGTTCTACTATTACGTGTCTAGGGTCACTTAAGTGTTCTTCCTCTGTTAGATGAACTTACATATATAAAAATTGTTTTTAAAGTATTTAAAATACTAAATAAGAAACTTACTTATTAGCTATACTTGAAAAGTTTTTTACACAGTACCATTGTTTGTTAGACTTATAATAACATTTGCTGTGATATAATTTTTTATAAAAAATTTATGATTTAATATTATAATTTTCTAAAATACCTCTGACAATTTAATTCCCGAAATGAACGTGTAAATGAAAAATTTACGCGTGAAACTATATAAATAGTGTCAACTGTTCCCTTCAAACTACTTTCTTTGCATTTGAAGAAAACTCAATAAATATCAATTGGATGTCCTTTCTATACATCCGTCATGATCCGAAGCACAATCATTGCAGAAATCTTTCCTATGCACAATTCTTTAGTTAACCTAACCTAACTGATTTTTGATTAATCTGCAAATTCCTCAACTATCAATCTCATCTTATTCGTCTGTCGGACCGCATTACACCTGGCATTCTGTCGATTAACCTACGTTATTGTTGGCTGCCCGCTTCTGGGGTTATCCGTCACGTTCTTGCATCATTTCTGAGCTTTGAAATTCTTATGCTTGCTAGTACGATTATATTTAAATTACCCGCATTGATAGCTGCTTTCGTTTAATACAAGGATTAGCAATCATGTAAACAGGATATAAAAGAGGGCGTTTGATAATGTGATTATTTTTATCCCCACTACGGAAATTTTAATCGTGATTGTAAACAAAGTAATCCTATAAATTTTGTGATTTGACTTAACCTATAAAAAATTGAGGCGGAACTTCACGAAGTTGAACTCGTACTGTCACTACTTGAAGAAATAGAGTTTGTAAAGATGCCCTGTTTAAATTAACTAACGTTAATATCCAGATACAGTATAAACAAAATACACTAACTAGTATTATTTTTTTCATAAGGAATTAAAATTATTTTAACGTAACCTTACCTATAACGGACTAATCCAGGTTATGTACGCGATTACTACAGGAACTCATAAATGACCGTTTGTTCCTAATAAACATGACTGCTAATCACAATTGGTGGACTTGATTTGTGTTTTTAACATCATGATTACTGTGATTAACATGAACGAAAGCAGCTATTATATCTTCTTGGTTATATAACATATCAAACATAAATTTAATTTGTGCAAACCACAATCTCTACTCACTTTTGTTTTGTGAAGAATTGCAAAGACTGTTGGCTAGTATCAATAATACACAATAACGGGAATTCCACACATAGAAAATTGAATTAATAATAAAATCAGTACATATGCTTCGAGGACATGAGGGCTCCCTTAGTCAACCAAGTGCCGAATAACGAAATTATATCTACGATGCATGTTTATACTAAATATGTGCATCTACCTCTATTTTCTTCCAATCTGCACTCCATGCTTGTAATCATTGTAACGGTAATGTGCGATGTGTTCAGAGGGTGATAAGGTTTATATTCGACAAACAAGAAGAACTATAGAAACACGGTTTAAATAACAACATAGTCACTTTTGTTTTATTGTATGTTTTTTAATGATATTGTTCGGCAATGTATTTCAGTTCGTCGTTATAAAGTTATAATATAATATGGTAATCCTGCATTTAGGGCCCTAAATCGGGCGCATGTGTCAAATACTCACAAGCCACACCCCTGTCTAGAGGGTCATATCAAAAGTTAACGGACCAAAATACACGCGATAGAATTGACATAGATATACTCGCAGTAACGAATAAACTTAATAAATAAATAAAAATAAATAATTTCTATCCAATCTATATTTCGACTTGTAAGAATTATTTTAATATTATCTATAAATAAAGGGTATATTTAACAAGTTTTTGTTTGGTTATTTTCAACAATACAAACAATAAAATTTCTTTAAAGGTATCTATATTTTTTTACATACACAGATTCCCAATTTCAAAGAATATATCTACTACATAAAGCCTAAGGCCCGTTTTGGACTGTTTACTTTTTGATATAACCTTGTAGAAAGGAGAGTGGTTTGCGGGTAACCGATGATACCCGACCACTCAGGTCCATAAAATGCAGGATTACCTATAATATTCTTATGAGAATAATCGCCTGTTAAGATTCTGTTCAACTCCTTACACCTTTAATATAAAATTGTCAACCATTATGTTTGAAATATCATGTTTCTCATTACATCTGTAAAAATACTGAAATAACACTATTTGTTTGCTTTCTTTGTTTTCTTAAGTGGTCACTGGTAAAATTTTTATCACATCCTTCCGTTTCTATACGTTTCTTGAAGGTCTTTCTGATGCAACAACGGATTTCCAATACCAATTATTATAAACTATCCATTATATCTATGATGTGAACATGTTCCACATGTCCATCCACTGTAATACTGCGCTCGGCGAACTTCGGTGTGACGTCGGACAATTTTGAAAACACAGCTAGGGTTTAGATATGCGTAATTTGTACTATCTCTGAGAACATAACCTCAACCAGTAACTCACGTGATTGTAACAACTAATTTGCTTCGGGAATTAAATTGTCACACCTCGTGTGTATTGTCATCGTTCGTTTCAAAATATTAATAATTTTGCTATTAAATAGGAATTGTTTAAAAATGTACTAATTTCGAACGCGATTTGAACAGTGTATCACATAATTTTAACATATTTATGCCGAGTAGTAATCCGTTATAAACTTATAGAACTTGTATAAAGGATGTGTAAAGTTTGTTTAGATTCGTATCGCGAAGGAGTATCAAAATTATATTAACAAATTGAACTAACTAACGTTTCTGATTTTTTAAAAGTTGTAGTCTTATAATGATATCTATATGTTTGTTCGTACAATTTTGAAACCCTTAAATATTGTATGTGTCGTCTATTATTCGCATATTACCTAGTATTGCTCAAAATATCTATTTGCTAGTTAGTTATAAGTTACCTGTTTATTTTAATTGAAAATGTTTAGGGAAAATATTTAATACGCTAAAGGTTCCACAAGATGGCGTAATTGGTGTTGCTATAGCAACACTTCACCTAACTTAAAATTAATAGTGGATGAATTGAAAATAAAATGCTTTCTTGCTCATCAACATTTGCTTGCACCGCTTGCGGGGGTTCTATGAATCCCGCCATATTTTTACAATTTTGCACTTACTTTAAGTGGCTAACTTTTTCTAATGTTAAATATTCTGTTACAATAGAACTTCATTTTTTTCTCATCAGCAAAGTTTCAAATTGATAATATCCAATTAAGTGTTAAATCTTCTTCTCAAATTTATTACGCAGTAACAATTGTTTCACAACACAATGGCTTCGTCAGACTAAACTAACCGCTAATACAGTTTAGTCTGATGAAGCCACTGTGTGGTGAAACAATTGTTACTGTATAATAAATTTGTAAAGAAGATTTAACATTTTATTGGATATTATCATGGATATTCACCAAGTTAAAGCAGAAGTAATTCAATTTTTAATTTCAATTTTTTAAAAATTGAATTACTTCTTGTAGTGTGTTTTGTAAGAATATATTGAAAAAAAATCCACATTAAGACCTAGCAATTATGATAAACCCAATCTTATTGGGCCTTTAGTAGGTTAAAATTTTTGCCTGAAACTTTCTTGCGAAACATGTTGGTAGTTCTCAAAATATTAAGGTGTCTCACGACAAATGGACCATTTCTGTATACATTAGGTAACATTTGACATTAATTTTAAAATTATGTTTAATGTGATTATGTTAATGCGAATTTATATCTGTTTATGTCGTAAAAGAACCTTCGTTTTCTAATAATATAACGAATCGTATAGGCCTAAATTTACTGTTCGACTTTCGTCTTTATGTCACTAAAAACGAACCCAGTAATAATAACTGTTAATCAAATGGTCCCGTGTATCTGGTTTCACCGTCGTACTTTAATAACATGATATAAATAATTATATCTGTAATTCGAACAACTCTGAATTGTTATTCTGAAGAATACCTATACATACACACTCTGTAACAATCATTTTGTTGGAAATAAAAATGAAAAACTTTCCTCCCATGTTTTTCCATCTTTCTTCGTCTCAAGAGATTACGTAAAGAACAGATTTTTATGTAATTTACATCTGGCTTCAAATATTTCTTTTTGAAGATTTGGGACAATTGTTTCCTTAGTTCTTCTTAGTTCCTTAGTTCTTTGGACTTACAATCGTTGGTAAATAGGTGCTAACACATTCGTTTAAAGCTTCATCTTGCCTCTGTATGCGCAGCATCTATGCTTCTATTCTATCTCAACAAAAACTGCTCTAAGAATAAAAACAGTAGAATATACGAGGGATGTCCGGTTACTAAGGGACATTTGTGAATTACAGACAGACTATTTTATTTGTAGAAATCAAACATACACTAAGTAAAAACGTGAGCTGTTAGCTACTTTTCAACATAACCCCGACAATGTTAAGGCACTACCTAAGCACAAACTTCTGTAAAAGATGCGATTCAAATTTGTAAATTACTGCCGTACTTCCTCTTGAACTTCGTTGTCGTCTTCAAACTGTTTATCCTACAAATGAGCGTTCAACGGTCCGAACAAATGAAAATCAGAAGGAGCCAGGTCTGGACCATGGGGCGGATGGACAATAACTTCCCAATTGTGTTTCTGAAGCCAGCCCTTCGTCTGATTTGAGGTGTGCGGTCTTGCATTGTCATGCAACAACCTGATTCCTTTCGTCAACCTTCCTCTTTTATTCTGCGGAATGGCTTTGTGTAGCTTTTCGAGAATTTTACTATAAATATCGCTGTTTATTGTCGCTTTCGGTGGTAAAAACTCTATGAGCAAAATGCCTTGCATATCTCAGAACACAGTTGCCATTGTCTTTTTGCAGAGTGCTGAACTTTGAATTTTTTCGGTATTGGTGAACTCGGATGCTTCCACGTCATCGAGTCTTTCTTTGATTCGGGGCTATGGTGGTGTACCCACGTTTCGTCTTCTGTAACTATAGAAATCTGTTTTCCTGACGATAGCGCGTTAAAAGCTCCATTTCCGCCGCCATTCGTTGCATTTTGTGTTGGTGACTGACATTGTGCGGCTGTCACTGCGTACGTTGTACTGAACCTAAAGCAGGGACAATAGCCACCTACGCAGTACATATCCACATCTAAAATGCGTGCAAGTTTCAACCTGATCGAAGCGACGTAGGTGGTGTGTCGCGCAAACGTACCTTAGTAACCGGACATCCCTCGTATTTAATAATCCGAAACGTGGGATTACACATTGGTAAAAATGGATCTGGGGCTATGTAAATTGCATAAGAATCTTTCCTACATTCTTCCATTTCTTACGATTTTGTGATTAATATTTTAAAATTTTCAAGTTTTGGAGTGTTTCTCAGAGTAAAGGTGAGAGAATACGATATATATGCTATGCGAGTCCTCCTTATGTTTCGTGTATTTCATTTGTCATGTCAATTAAAGATTGATTTTTGAAATGTATTTTGTTCCTTTTATTACTATTATTTATGCATGAATGCAAAAATGATTGAGGTAAAAGTTAAATTTACGGCGGGAATTTGAAGTCAATCAGCACAATTCAAATTTGCCGCAATTATTTTTAGTACCTTCAACTTAAAGATATTAAAATACCCATTGATGTAATACCAAATTGTAGGTAATTTCATGCTTTAATATTGAAGTTACTAAAAATAATTCCGGCAAATTTGAATTTTGTTGCTTGGGAAATTGGTAGAAAAACAAATATCTCTATTATGCTTATTTGACAAATGATCAGGTCAAAAATGACAACTGTCGGTTACGTTGTATTGCGGCTTACATTTATCAGAATATTTTAGGGATAATTTACTCCGACAATGTTTCACTGGTTACCTATGCTTTCATCTCAGACATTTTTGAATACCCTGTGCCCCTATGGTACCATTTCAATAGAGAAAAATGTCATGCCAAGTTATTAACTATATATGTACCTATACCTTTCTCTATTGAAGCAAGTTTCATGTTCGTATGATACCATCAAACTTATTTTGTTTATTTTATCTTGAATGTATATCTTTTTTTTCTTTCAGTTACTTATATAGCGATAACATTTAGTATTACTTGCGATCTTTTAAAACCATTTCCTTATTTATTATTACCGTATTAGTCATTGATTATTTTCTTCTTATTGTCCATATCGATTATTACATCTAATATTTCAGATACGCCGAAAAAGATCGCAACGAACAACACGTACGAGAATAACAACTCTTTCTATTCGATCTCCAAGATCAATGGTAATATTACCGATGATAGCAGCTTGTCAATGACCGACACCGGATTTCATTCGATGACGAATAATTCCCAAGACACTACCGTCGTTGGAATTCGGGCGAAAGAAGAGTATATGAATAATATTAATGCTAACACGATTCCGAAAACCACGACGATAATCGCGGATATCGAAGGTGAAGTGAAGAAGAGACCAAGGAACGAGAAGACTTACTATATAGCCAAGGAGCTACTGATGACTGAGATTACCTATAAGAAAGATTTAGACGTTATAAATGTGGTAAGTACATGTTGAAAAGGAGTAATAGAGATGCGTATACTTTTACGTCTTCCATTAAACTTTTTTACATTTTCTGTTATCCCATCTAGCGTTTTTCTTTTCTAATTCTCGATCTGTAATTCACATATTTTGTTGATACAGAATTCAGTAATGGTACAGCTAATTCAGAACTTTTAAAGTTTAAAATTGCAAAAAAAAGTATATATATATAGTCAGCTTAAAACAGGCCATCTAGGCCTTGAGCTGTGTGATCTCCTTCCACTTCTTCCTGTTTCTTGCTAGCTCCCTCCATCCTCTAATCTGTTTCCTCGCCAGGTCCTCTTCCACTGCTTG
>JARFOC010000280.1:0-11042 GCA_031763485.1 Osmoderma eremita | reverse complement strand
AGGAGTTCTTCACTCATCGAGGTGGTAAGGGTATTTTTTACTATTTTAAGCCACCGTATCCTATTTTGTATTTTATAGTTTTTTTTTAATAGTAACACGTATTGGACCTAGCTTTTTGCGCAGTTGGTTTTATGTATTTCCAAATTTTTCAATGAATATGAACTTAGTTACCATTTTATTTTATCTATAGATACGTTTTAATAAACAAATTTTACTATATTCATTCGATATTTAATGATTACATCCACTAAGACCTATATTACGAGTTCGTTTGCATAAAAAAATTCTCGCACCTATTTTTTTGCACACCAGTGTATATCTAGTGTTGCTGAACATATCCAACAAACGGAACATAATATAAATGCAGAATTTAAAATTGATGAAATCAGTACAGTCAACGCGCGAATTGGATGCCTACAAGGCGATATACATTAAAAAGAATAAGTCTTAATCGAGAAGGACCAATTGGTTTCTAGAGTTTCATGGATTTATTACAGCAACAGCACATATTTGAGAATCATCGGATAATAGCCTTTCAGGAAATTTGCATTCGGGTATGTTGGTGGGTCTAGATAGACATTTTATCGATGGTTAGAGGGCAAAAAAGAACGGGGAAAGTAGTAGTGCATGGGAATAGTAGTTATGTTCTGTCATATTTATATTTACGTTCATTTTGTCATGCGGTTGACGATTCTCGAATTAACCAAATTATTGCGAGGTGAGGAGTGATCCTATATAGTGTGTTTAAAGAGGCTACGAATAAAATAAGAAGAATATGTTACACAAAATATTGTTCAGTGAATACTCTCATAGTACACAGGGCGTATGTAAATGTTTACAATTTAATGTGTATTAATATATTGATTAATCAATTTTAGATATTAAGAGGGCGCCATGATATAAAAAATTTCGTAACAGCCAATATGGCGGAATATTAGCATTCTCTTAAATATAGAATGTCGCCTCCAGCAAGGATCTACGTGTACATTCGAAAACAAAAATCTAGTATAACTTGCAAATAAGCCTAATCATTATAGTTCACCGCCCCTTAAGATAGGTCCAAATTCATGTGCATTTGTAATAGGCGTCTACTTATCGTCGGCGCCAAATTCCACGATAAGATTTTGTTTTTCACTGTTCTATTTGTTTGGTACATCAAGATAAAATCTTATCAATACAAAGTTCATTGGCAGAATATATCAAAGATAAGACATGTGTTTATCGTAGGCCAATGATTTCATATAGTGGTGGCCATAGAAATAGACGTAAGTCGGTTTCATCACAAATATTCACAATTAATAATAATGCAGGATATAGTGATAACACCGCCACTTATTTTTTAAGTTCATAAACATGTCTACAACTGGAAGTTTCCGAAACCACCACTAGATAGCTTAGATGTGTTAGGGGAATTCCCTTCTTAGTTAACCATGACATTTTGTGTCTGGTCCACGCGTGTATGTGATTAATAATTGCAAAATAACTACTAATACTTTACAGATTTGCTTAAAATGGAGCGAGCACGACATTGCACTCCATAATCAGGGAATGTCGCAACATAAAACAGTAGGTATTGTAGGCTGTTCGAAGAGTGGTAGAAAATGCAGTAAAAGTAAAAAATGGCAAAGAAAATCGCGGATGAAAAAGAAAAAATACGCCACAAACAAATAGAAGAATCGTTTATTTTTCTCGAGCAGATCCGTTCAAATCATCTAGAAAAATTAAAACCGAACTAGAGTTAAATATGAGTGCATGTACGATTTGCCATAGACTGCAGGTAAACAACCTAAATAGAAGAATTGCCAAGAAAGTACTGTTACTGAGCAGTAGAAATATAAAAAACCAACTCTGTTTTGCGAACGAACATCTGCCTAGGTGATGTGAAGCTGTGATCTGTAATAAGGGGCAAGCCACTATTTATGTCTAACAGTTTTTAATATTTTCGGACATTTTTTATTGAAAAGAACTATTTTATTTAACAAATCTTCTTTTGTTTTATTGTTGATAAATAGAATAAATATATCTAATTGTTTGCTTTTATCTCACTTTTATTTCAATTTTTTACGTGAGAATTGTTGCTCCCACAGAGCGGGTTTATTCTGATGGCCACCACTGTATATTGATGTTAAATAAACTAACCAAAAATTTATACTCTAATTACATGTCTATGTATATTTCCTACCTATGGAACTGTATGCGATCGCTAAGCACAAATTTCGTTTGAGATGGTTCTTGAAAAATAGTCTTTCTTGCATATCAATAATCAGCCCCAATTTAATATTAGTTAGCAACCTAAAATCACCCAGCAGACAGAAAGTGATCTGCAAATTTACTTGTTCCCACCTAAAATTTTCATTTTGACATATTGCTATTTAAAATATATACTTCAGTAGAAACTGTTTTACTGTACAACTGAGCAACAATGTTAAGAATATTAAAAATACCTTTTGGTTGTCCCGTAGTTCCACTTGTATAAAGTATCATAGCATTGCTTTTATTATAGAAATCGGAAGAGAGACCTCCCTCCATATCGACTTTCTTTGTTGGATTCATTTGCGTAGCATTTTGTCTTAATTTATCATCCAATACTAGTAATTTGGTTCTGCTATTTTTACATACTCTTTGCATAAGATCGGCATATTCTAATGTTGTAATTATCAATTTGGCATTGCTGTCATTTGCATAATATTCCAGTAAGTTTTGAGGATGTAATGGACTCAATGGAACAGCTACAAAATGTAGGTTACTCAAAGCAAACACATTTATTCTATATATTAACCTATATTTCCTGTCATCCATATGGCCCACTGCGTTAAAATATAATTTGCATCATTACCACATAAGAATAACACTTTCTGATTTGAAAGATTTCGATCACTTAAAGATTGAGTTATTTCATTTGTTAACGCCTTGGCACCCATAAATAGATTTCCATAAGTATAATGAGCAATGGCATCACGCAGAGCAACTTTATCGGTAAAATTACTTGCTCTGCGAAACACTGGAACTACATCTACAGATTGATATTTCGGCTGTCTCTTCGTCCGAGTGCTTGTATGTTGGTGCCTTTTACTAAAGAAATTCAAACTTCTCCCAGATAACTTATACCTCTGTTGTAGTTTTAGTAATATAGACATGACGAATATATTAATTCTATAAAATACAGAAATAAAAAATTTTACTGCGCAAATAGTGCTTCAATCACAGGATTTATGACATTTATAGTTTCAAGGTTACAGAAGAAGAGCAAACTGGAACTTTAACTTAATTTATTGATTACATATATATATACAATAATCTTACCAGCATTTATACATAAATCACTAACAATAGGCACAATAATTTAAATGGGTCAAAACTAATCACCAAAATAGTAATTTAAACAAAACAGCTTGAGATATAACGTAACTGACAGCCAAGCTTAGTTGAAATTTTTGTTTTCACTTTTGGAGTTGCCAACTAGAGTGCACTTAAAATTCAAGAAATACGTTAAATAGTTCCTATTACACTTATCTTTGCATTGCACGCACTTGTTCCTTTACTTCCTCGATTTTTTGACAAGATTGGAAAATGGAATCGTATTGATATCCCAAATGGATGCACATACTTTGCATTTTTTTCAAATTGGCCTCACTTTCTCTCATTGCATGCTCTTGTATAGCAAAGTTCCTGGCGGAATGCATTAAAATCTAAAAATAGCACTTGTGTTTATCAGTGAGAGTTCTTTTGTTTCATTAACATTTCAACGAATATATACATATATATACCTCGCTACTTTTGGATCCACGGACTATTTGCCGTGCCAGCGATGCTATGTTGTTTACATTAACTTGTACTCTATCTGCTAATCGCATTTTAGAATCAGCAAATAGCGACCTTGCGCTTGTGCTGCTCGCGGATGTCATAATTTGTTTTGTTAATGTTGCAAATTACAATTTTTAATTCGTTGATGACAAAGGCTTGATTGCTCGCGTAGAACAATTTTCTTTCACCGCATCCATAACAATCCATATCTATGATCGCGACAATATCGTTCTGCCATCTGTCGTCTGCTGTCATATCTATTAGAATTTAACATATTGATTATTGTTAAGAATTATTGTGTTTGTGCATAACAATGCTAACATAAATAATATGTAAATTAGTGTGGCCACATTGGGCGATTTATTTGGAAAACTTGCGGCCAGATTTTAAAGAAAATCACATATTGAGCGATTTTCTGATGTATTAATATTTAAATACGCCAAATTTTAGTCTCTGCTGCCATCTATTTCATCTGTGACAAATTATCGTTAAATATTTATATGTATTGGATTGAGATAGTGAGAACGCTTTATTATCGACATTACCTATTTCTGCGACTACCTGCTATGTGATGTGATTGGTTGATTTTCATTATCTTTTGTTTTGAAGTTTGTTAGGTTACGGTTGCTGAGCATTTCAATATTTCAAACATGGGAAAGTGGCAGACATTCAAAAAGTTTTATGAGAAATACTGGGAAGATCATCCTTCATTTAAAGGTAAGCACATTAATTGTATTATATCAGTATTTTGAAATTTGGCGCTGGTTTTATTATTAAGAAAAAATAGGTTGGTTAACTTCTACAGAGTCCAATGATTTACAAAGACATGGCACCAGCAGCAAGCATAAAGCCAATATGTTAAAAATTGACAAACAACAATCATCTATCTTTAGTTTTAGTACGTTACATGAATATTCAAATAAAAAAGAAGTGTTTTTTAATATTACAAAAACAAGAATTTTGGTTTGTGTAATAAAACTTGTACTTCAAAGTCTTTATAAACAATATTTAAGTTTAAAACATAACTTATATTACCGACGTACAGGACAGAATGCGGAACTCGATACAAAATAACGACTACACAAAAATAATACAATAAAAAAGAACGTTAAAGGAAAATAACAACTAAAAGTATACACTGAGCACCGAAAATATTAAACATATTAATACTTCCTTTACTACAGTTTGATGTACCTCTTAATTGCGAATTTAACCGAAGTCATTTACAACTTTTTAAATTAAATGCTAATTATGAGAGATATATGTTAAAAATATTTTTAGGCGCCTCCTTTTCAAGTAAATCAATGAAAATTAAAGAATTAAAATTGGCAATGTTGCTGGCCATACACCTGTAAGAAGTGTTAATCACTTTACAGACCTAATAAACAGTGGTATTTGTACACCATCAGAAAAACCTCATTTACAAAGACAAAATGTGCAGCACTGACGAAGGGTGGCATATGTCCTTGTTTATTACAAGATTTAATTGATGATATTGGAAATTCTAAGTTTTCCATAATTCTGGACGAATCAACGGATGTAACCACAGAAAAATTATTGTGCATTTCTATCAGATATTATTTTAATAAGAAAAATGATATCATTATTATTATTATTAGTTATTTGCAGTACTGATGTTTTAATTCTATTGATTTAAATAAGTGTACAAATTTTAATTGGCATTGGTACAGATGGAGCGAATAACAATGTGGGCAAAACAACTTTGTGTAAGGTAAATAGGTTCAGATAAATTAGTATTTTGAAATGTATTTGCCACAGTTTAAATTTATGTTCATCCAATGCTTCAGAAATATTCAGGGATGAAGTGGATTTATTACTAAAGGAAACATATAATTGGTACAATTATCTAAAACACGTTGGTTATCAAGGTTAAATGCTGTTAACAAAATATTGTCACAGTATTTAGAACTTTTTTTAGAATTAATGCTATATGGAGAAATGTCATACAGTGGCTCCAGGTGGTGGAGCCAGTGTCAGCCACTGTACTCCCGTTTTGTCATTTCAAAATCACACCACAACTGTTAGCGTGCAGGCTCGAATAGAATCGTGTATCGTTTATATTGTTATTTATATAAAGTTGGAGTAGTTGTTTCTTTTCTTCATTTTTAAATATTTTTGCAAAGCATCTCTCAATAATGAATTTTTCCAATCTTCTAAATATTTTTACTTTTTCACGTTTTTAGCAATATATTTGTTTAAGACGCTATAATAACAAATAATAATAATCATCTTTTGTATTTTTTAAATATCTAACTTACCAGTATAGATGCCAGGATAGCGCAGTGGTAAGAGTGCTAGGCATCTATAGCGGATGTTGATGGTTCGAATTTCCGTTGCGGCAATCGATTTTTATAGATATCGGTTGCAGCAAGGGTCGGTACCTCTACCGGTACCCTTCAGTGTTGAGGATAAATCAACACTGCTGTCCTCTTACGGCGAGGAGAGACAGTAACAAGCCATACACTTTACACACACACAATACACATTTACACAAATCTAACGTAGAGTGATACAATATAGACCTCAAGGCCGCTGTGTTAAGTCTCTGCATTAGGATACAAACAAACAAAAACAAACCAGTAAAGATTGCAAGGACTGTGGGGTTCGGTTATTCGACTTGATAATGGAAATCCACGTATTCCCGAAACACGTGTCGTCCCGAATTAAATAATACGTTGCGGGGGACTAGTAATTCGAACAGTGTGTTTATCTAACTTACCACAAAAAAACCCAACTGCTAAATATTCCGAAAAAATCTTTTTCCAATAAAAAGCTTGTAGTATAAATGAAAATAAAATGTTCGTTACTATTTATATCTGAACACAGTTTGTATAATGTTGTAAATAAAGTCATTATGTCATGGACACGATACACACATAAATAATCCTTAAACGGTAATATTTTATTTTACCAATCAATTTAAGGACTGCACAGATGTTTAATTATTCACGTAGTTTCAACAGAAAATTTAAATCCTTTGAATGAAATCCCATTCGAATGGAACAAATTGCGTAGACTGATGTAAATAAATGCATAAGAAGATTTAATTGAATATAATTATTATGCTATTTTATATCCCTATCTCTTTTGGTAGTTTTATTAATATAGATAAAAACAAACCCTAAAATTTAAAAGTTTTATCATTTTTTGCTGTTACATTCGTTGTCATCAAGTTGTATAATGTTACTGATTTACCATGAGATAATTAAGTATTCAAGAATGAATCAATATTATTAAAATATCCACTACAATTTAACAACATTTAGCAGTACCTATGTATTATTTTGGCAATAAATAATTTCTAAAGCTAACAATATCTCCCTACTATTACTACAGTATAGTATGCGAGTTCCGTGTTATCAAATGTATTTAACTTCAAACGCAATTTCTCAAATCTCTCGCAAATTTACTACAAAATCCTTCAACAAAAATATGGTTTCTTGTTAAGAAAATAACACTCTTTTCATTAGTAGAGGAAACTATGTAATGTTACATTTGAAAAATTAAGATGGTCATTATAAGAAGAAAGAATTAACAAATATGAATTGAAGTTTCTTAATAATTTTGCAAAAGTCATTGCCAATATGTTACGAACACTGTATACGTACCAACTGAAATCTACCTTATATCTGGCTTTTATTTCATATACTATAGTCTGTTTTTAAACTAGGAGGAGCGATTGGTTGTTTCGCAGATACAACCAATCGCAGATGCAGGTTTCAGCGCGGAGAATTTAAAACGCTCCTCCTAGTTTAAAAACAGACTATAATAATCGGAGACATTTTGGACATCCGTTTATAATTTTTTTTTTGTTTGGTTACCTACATTAATAAGGTTAATGATATTTTTATGACTGACCTTGTATAACCGCATCTGGTTATTAAGAGCATTTGGCATTTGAAAGAACAGCATATTTTATAAGTATCCATTATTTGGAATTTTTTTTTCTTTCGGATCAAACCTGCCCATGAACTTTTTACTAACCGAATGTCGTCAAATTATAATTAGTATTAAGTTTATTCATTCAATTCGTATGTTAATTTATACCTTCCTCTTTTATCGTCGAATTACATTTCATTAGATCTTTAATATAAATATATGTATAACCATATTGATGTACGAGGGGTGTTCGTTTACTAAGGTACGTTTACGCGACACACCGCCTACGTCGCTCCGATCAGGTTGCAACTTGCACGCATTTTGGATGTGCATATGTACTGTATAAGTATCTATTGGCATTGCTTTAGATTCAGTACAACGTGTGCAGTGACAGCCGCACAATGTCAGTTCCGATCGGAACATACTCCAAGCTTGAAGTGCGAGCGGTCACTCCTTTTTTGCATGCAAATAATGAAACACCTACCGAAATTCATAAAAAAAATACTAAAGACTTACGGGGAAGGCGTTATGAGTCGAGAGCAAGTTAGTGTTTGGTGTAAACAGTTCAAAAGTGTACGTACAGCTCTGAACGATGATCTCGAAAAGAACCATCAACAATGAAAACGGATGAGAATCCAGACCTGCCTCCTTCTGATTTTTATTTGTTTGGGCCGAGGAAAGCTCATTTCTCGGGTAAAAGGTTTGAAGACGACGACGAATTTCAAGAAGTGCGGCAGTATTTTACAAATTTAGATCGCAGCTTTTACGAAGAGGGTTCGCAGAAGCTTGTGCCTCGCTGGGATAAGTGCCTTAACATTGGCGGCGATTATATTAAAAGTAGGTAACAGTTCACGCTTTTACTTAGTTTCTATAAATAAAGTAGTCTGTCTGTAATTCACAAATGTATCTTAGTAATCGGACATCCCTCGTATTTAGGAATTGAAATTAGTTTGAAGTTTCATTAGTTCATTAACGTTTTATTTATTTCTTAAACAAAGAAACTCTTGTGTAAATGGAAATAAATATAAATTTAAGAATGTGTGCAGCAATTGTTATTATTCTAAGAGCAGGAATTTGCAATATAATATATAGCTAACTAATGATTTAATCTTATTTTTGGTAAAATTATGATTTATCTTCGGTAGCTAGATTAATATCTTAATATAATGCCTATTTATTAGTTTACTTACTTTCATCTTATTAATTGGCTCAGTTTCTTTATAGAAATTATGCAATATTGGTTATTTGTGTAATGTTCTTTCCACTCTATTTATTTTCTATGTCCTAATCAATTAAGCTACTAAATGTATTGCAATTTATACCGTAATGAATTGTGGTCGCAACAAATCCATCCCTAATGATGTTAAATCATGTTAAACGTAAAAGTACATATTACATTTTGTATTACACTTTTACCTGTTTTCGAATGTTTATCTAGGCTGTACCCACCAAGAGTTGGTTAAATTTGACCAGTTAAGTATTATGCAAATATCTTAATAAAGCGTTCTGCATGGCCGAATGATTTAAAACTTGTTTTGTGTTGCATTGTACATACATACATAAGTATACGTTAGGGGAACGGCAAACTGCAATGCGAGTATCGCACATAGACAATCGGAGTGTATTACTCTTGTATAATTCCCGTAGTAATACATAATAATATGGGTGTTTAGAAAGGCAGACGCAAACATTGTACAAGAAAACGAACAACACACACATGGATTGGTAAACTACGAAATCGCTGACAAAAGCGAGAAAACACAGAGTTAACTTTTGTTTTACTGTTTCTGTGTTGCAGTGACCGTCATGACTTTTAGGTTGACGGGTGAGCTAAGGCTTTTCTCAAATTTATTGAAATGTGCTGAGGACATCGAATGGATAGATACATATATAGCTTTCGCAACGAAACAGGCGATATTTGACAGCCGTAATGTTAAAATCATACCAACACAACCAAACACAAGTAAAGCAGCTGACTTGACTGGCGATTGTTGTTATAAAGTGTTAGGTTAGGTTACACACAAGCTACATCACCTTTTTCATTAATAATGTCTCTATTTCATATATTTAAAAGCAGATTAATTAATAATTAGCAGATATTTAATAGCATAGTTGTCAAACATTTAAAATATACCAGAGGTAACGGAAACTATGGAAAACAAAAATTCCCTACACAATAATAGAGTAGAATACGTCTCCCATCAGTTGGTTCGTATTTTCATTCCTTTTTTATCTCATCGGATAGATTTCAGCGATTTTTTTCCGCTGAATAAAAAGACTCGCCTATTGTAAATCGTGTGATTCCTTTTGACAACTGTAGTTTTGCAACCACTCCTATACAACTAATGCCCGGTTTCTGAAACGTAACAACAGCAGTTATCTGTTCGATATCTGGCCGCTTTACATGTAAAACGGCCAGATATCGAACAGATAACTGCTGCTTTTTGTTTCAGAAACCGGGTATAATTCTAGAAGTGCAATATAAAAGATACAAAACAGTTAAACCACGCGTTCGGTAATACAGGTATATTGTCTATATAGTATATCACGGAACCTCGCTATAATACTG
Source organism: Osmoderma eremita (assembly GCA_031763485.1). Taxonomy (NCBI): domain Eukaryota; kingdom Metazoa; phylum Arthropoda; class Insecta; order Coleoptera; family Scarabaeidae; genus Osmoderma; species Osmoderma eremita. Next base: position 769 of record JARFOC010000280.1, on the reverse strand, counting down.
GAGACACCTACTAGATGTCAATTGTGAATGTTAAATATGTATCAAGCATAAGTATAAGTCGTAACATGTCGGAATGTGATTTACAGTTAATAAGATAATTTATCAATCACGTAAAACATGATACGATATAATCGTTGACGTTCATGAACGAACAAAGGACGGCGAAAAGAATAACCAATCAGTTACGTAATATCTGCAGTTACATACGGAAAATGTGTGTTCATTGCAATAGAGGTCTTCGAAACATAACTGCAGGCGGCCGCTTGATGCATAGTGGAATAGTAAAAGGTACTGTTATGTAAGTGGTAAGCTGTTTCGTAGAATTGTTATTTTAATCTCCACTTTTCTTACACGAATTGCAGTTGCATTCTATAGCAATAATATGCATATTCACACATATCAAAATCTTAAAAACGCTCGACGATTAAAAATGGTTCAGACATCTACTCAATTCATTGGTTTTAAAATGCAAATAACCTAGATTATATGCTAAGAACCAATATATAATATATTATAGTTCGACCTGAAATAATTCAAGTTACAGAAATGTCAAACAGCAAGAACTAAATTGTACCTCCTTCTCTAAATTTGTTGATCTCTTGTAAGTATTTGTGCCTCCACCGAATAATGTCGTCTCGTTGTATGAGTATACTTTTACGTCCTGCTTTTTTTAAATTCGAAACCCATATCGCGTAACAATCTATGTAAAGTTGCTCGACTGGAGTTAAGGAGATCATCATCAGCATTGACAGCAGCAAGAATTGCATTT
>JARFOC010000279.1:13834-25926 GCA_031763485.1 Osmoderma eremita | reverse complement strand
GCAACTTAGTTGCCGAAATACGTATCCAGGAGTTCTTCACTCATCGAGGTGGTAAGGGTATTTTTTATTTATTTTTATGAATTATTTAATCAGAAACTTAGTTTAATTTTAGTTTTTTTCTTTGTTTCTGACATACTATACACACCGTTGTAGTATCGTTATATACACATATATTGTATTATTAATTAGGCAATTCATTAATTAGTAGTTTTAGACATCGTGCAATGACCCTTTATTACTTAACTAATAAGCTGTATGATTTAATTTTTCTCCTCCGATTTTTACGAGCAATTCTGCGACCTAAATCACTACGGTTCCTTTCCCTTTTCAGCCTCTTTCTAGTAACAACGCGTTCGTACCCTTAACTAAGGCAAAATCTCGAGTCTCCAACGTGACAACACACCATCGATTTAGAATAAGACGCGTGTGTAGTTTCGCCAATAGATGGCCCACTGAACAGTAGCACATTTGTTTAACAACAGTTCATCGGCTTTTGTTCGAGTTTTTATCCTTGTTTCTAATTTTTAAAACATTAACGAGTTTTCTCTCACTCAACCATCGTCCGTCCTCACTGACGGTAACACTTAACACAATTATTAATTTTTAAAATTGTCTTTCTGAGTACATACTACTTTGCATTACAACTAGGATCCGTTTTCTTTGTTTTGATATTATTGATTTTAATATCTACGAGTGCATGCTGTAGTATGGCATGTAGTACGCGGTAATTTTTCGAGGGTTTTCGCGAACGCATAATAATAATAATTGTAATAGTAAAATGTCTGTCGCTGTGTTGCTTATTGGTAATTTCGGTTTGCCGTGTATGGGTTATTTTTGCTACGTACAAGACACACGGTGGATTATAGACACTGGGAGATTTCTGGTTAGAGTAGTAACAAGATGGAGGAAGATAGAATTAGAGATAGAGACATGGATAAGGAGAAAGAAGTAATAGTGTTACAGTGGTGGAAATGGAGAAGGCTCCTTTCCACTTCCCGCGCTATTTCATGACGATTAGATCCCGGCGATTTCGATTCTGTGGCTTCGCTGGATGTAGTAGCTTCCGTATTTGTTTTCGTTTTGTTAGAAATCAAATTGAAATTCATTAGGATTGGAATTACTAAGAGATAAAATAATTTTCGGTCACTATCAGTGTTTATATTCGGGATAGCGTTTGGGGCGGTGGATGGTCGCGTGTTCCGGGTGGACAGTGGTGACGACGGGCGGTACGGGAACGGGAGCTCGCACGATGCTTGTCGGCTCCTCGCTGGTAGAGCTGCTGGGCGATCGGTAGTACTCCCTGGGGACAGCGCCACTTGTTCCCGCCTGCCCGACGGCGTCCTCACTTGCCCACCGGGCTAGCTGTTGTTGAGCTTGAATAAATTCATCACTAGAAAATAAGAATTGTAACAACACTACCATCGGTAGTGGTAACTACATGCAGACAGTTGGATGAGGAGGTAGCGTCAAGCTTCCACTTACTACCTAAGGAGTTTACTCACAAAAGCGTCACTTACGTCTTAAGTTATTTACATATCTCTAATATCCTGTGGTATATAAAATCCTGCTTCTGTTAGAGTTTCTTTATTTTGCATTCGGCGGAAGTAAATTGGAGTATGGTTCTTTAATATGGTATCCCCATTATTTGTACCAACAAGTGTCTTGTAAACTATCTTCTGCTCCACCCTCCATGCTAAGCAGGATGTGTCATCTGCACTTAAACTCATCTCAACATCCCTAACATTCGTTGGCTGATCGTTTACATAAATAATAAATAACAGGGGACTCAGAATAGACCACTGTAGGAAACCGTACTTTATGTGTCCTAGGTTAGATCCACAGTGTGATTTTAAATGTAAATAGTTTAAATTTACCGCCACATCGCATTTTTACTAACAATAAGTTACCTTTATGAAAACTGATATCTCAGTTATATTGGCTTCAGTGGCACTCACCCATTAGTTTTTTCACAAATGTTTAATTTATACACTGTAATGACAGATAAATGAGCCAAATGAATAATACTAATGTTTCAAAATAAGAACATCAAGATAAAATATAAAAACTAAACGCTATGATAAGGAATAAACTATATTTAATCAGTGCAGTGATGCTAAGAATGAAAAATACACTAAACATTGTAGCGGCAAATTTAAACTATACTCAAACATTTAGAATCACAGTGCACTATTCCGCTATTCTGATATGTCCATTTTGTGTGAAATGTAAGATTGCAGCAAACTTAGCGGTTTTCCCCCTATTACATAATATTCTGATTTTTCTAAGATGTGAAGACCTACGGTAAAATGCTTTTGTCAAATCTACCAAATTCGTCTCAGTACATGTAGAATTTGGAATCAACTTACTCCGTTTATTAGATTCTCCAAGAAAAAATATATAAAACTAAAGTGATTTCAGTAAGAAAATGGTGGCTCCTAGAGGAATTTGAATATGTGGTTATATTTCTTGTGTTATTGGCTAAGCCGTAAAATCAGGGTGAATTGTTTTGGTAAAATACTTTTCTTTTATTTAGTTACTCCACTAAACTCGTCTCCATCAAATAGTGGCGCAACCAAATCGGTTTCGTTCGATACCTACAGAAAGTGGAATATGTTTTGTCCTTTTGAAATTACTTAAATTGTTTTTTTTTGTGAAAGCCTGGGTTTTAAATGATTCTGGCATATATAAGTAGAGATTGAAATAATAATATTTTTTTCCTTTGTAATTTCCATCGAGAATGGCAACTTAGTTGTGAAAATACGTATCTATATTTGTTCGTTATGGTAGTGAGGGTATTTTGATCTAGTCTTAACTGATTTTCAAACAACCTCTATTGCTGCGACGATGCCTCAGTCACTGAAGAAGACCTACAGTGGTAACTTTGCCAAGTGGCGAGCCAGACACCGTAACGTGATACACTGTGTAGTGTTTAGCTTTCATATTTTTATAGAAGTGTTGTGTTTCTGCGATGAATCAAAAAATTATAACACTGGAAATTAATAGACAATTCTATGGATGCGTCATCTAAATGTATCTTACTTTTCTATGCACATGAATCTTGTAGAGTAGTGAAACTTATTAAGCGGATTCTATTGTGGTATAGTTAATTCAATAAATTAAGAGTTTGAAGAATTATAACATTAAATTTGTTTCTAGCATATAGGCTTTAATGGGAATTGAAAAACAGAAGTCAATTACGTCAAAGAAGATAAGGTGCTACTTTTATAACGTGACAATTTCATTTTACGCAAGTTTAGTAAATAAAATTCGTGTGAATTGGGGTGGCAAGGCCATCTAGCGGCGGTTAGCTTATACGCGGCGGTCGATAGCGATCGGTTATCTGATATCATCGTGTCATGCGTAGTTAGCGGTGTGCGATGTAAGATTCGCTCTTTTATAAACTCGCTGTCGTTGAGTTACAACTATTGGCTAAATTTTGAGGAATATTGGTTTGGAAATTGAGAATTGTTTGAAATATCCCCGAGAATTTTGGGATTAGAATTAGCGATAGTATTCAGCTAGATTTGAGAGCATCGCGTAAGGTAATCGTGGAGTAATAAACTCAACACTTCGAGCACGTTGCCTTTTGTTCGATGACACGCGTTAACGCTAAAACGTATTTTTAGGGCTACTATTCTTTTCTCCTTTTTGATTTTGGGGATCCATTATTAATTTTAATTGCCGTTGAAGTTTTGGGGATTTGGATTTCACTGCTGCTGCTGCTTCGACCCGTGAACTGGAGGGCTGGAAAGCGCAGCGCCGATCTCAACTGCTTGGTTACAACACAACCGGGTACCAGCTTGGCATAGAATATCGAGGCAGGGACCCCGAGCACCAATAAGGTCGGATTAATCCAAATTATTTTCGTTGTTATATACTCCATATGACCTACAGTTAACTTTGGTATATCATTTTTTTGTATTTGACGTAATACCTTTAAATTAAATATTCTGTATCGCCCTCAGCCTCATGTGTATCAGATTGGAAAGCTTGAGTGATCACCCAACTAATTATCTTCCGGCTTCAAAGGGACCTCACCCCGACAAGCCTGTTATCTTGTCGAGAGTAATTGAACTCGTTTTTGTTGTTACTTATTTACACATATTTCTTTCAATACTTGATATTAATATATTAGATTATACACCCAGAAGTCATTCGTATTATTCAGTAATATATATTCATCCCCGGCTCTTCCGTGTCGTTAAGTCTCGGGGTAAAAACTAGTTTAACGGAAGTGGCGCCAATTCTTGAACCCAGCCATATTCAACGAGCTGGCCGGAGCAGTCCCCGAGAAGGGTGGGTACTTTCAAGGGTTTCGGGTTTAACCATATAATTTTTGTGTGGCGTCATTGCTTCTAATTGTTACTTGTGGATGGCGTTAGACTTTTACAAAAAGTTCCGGCTTTATTATGTGTTCTATGGTTATGTAAGTGGAAGCCTGTTTATAAGCATGAGTGATTGATGAATGTCCAGCTGTATATAAAAAAGTTACCTTCGGTATTCAAAACATTAGATATTGAGTTCTGTGCAAATTACTTTCCAAAATCATCAAATACAGCAAATTAGGAAGAAAAACCGTATACCGATGACGATAACTTCTTTTTTTTGCAGCGATTATGAATATCTAAAGCTGGTTTTACACATACGAGTAAATCCTACAGGAGCTGTCGAACTCGTATTTTCATTTATTCATATGATCAGACAACTCGTATACCATTTACTCGTATGTGTAAACCCGGCTTTAAGCCTTCAAGGGCCATTTACCTTTCGCTATCTGGCGTATCGCCGCACGGCGCACCTCTCTCGTGATCCGCGCTCTCGTAGATGCTCTCCTCGTCCGCCTGATGATGTGGGTGCGGATATGGTAGCCGTGTAGGCGGTTGCCTGTACCTGCCGTACAGGAAGCGCGAGTCCCTGTGCGACTGGTGAGAGCTCTCGGAGCACGCCGAAGACGACTCCTGCCTGTAGTGACGGTCCGCTTCCGTCTCGGACATCCGAATGTCCTCGGACCCGCTGGGGCTCATGTGACGCGAATGATGCTCCAGCTGGCGGATGAGGTCCTCCAGGTTTCGTATCCTGATCGGACCGCAAGGTGGCACGTCATCATCCTCTTCCTCGGCTTCGACGACGGCCTGAGGACAATGTGACGTAGAGGTATGACGAATGGTGAAATTTTTCGCAAAGAGTGTTAGGGTCAGCGTCTACAGATCTAGTTACCCAAAGCAGTTGTCTTTAAAAATGTTTTATTTTCCGATGAATTGATTTTTCCTTGGAGAAGAAAACCAAAAGCTTCCATTACCACATTATATGATTACGAAGGAAGTGCCATAACCCTGACATAATTTTTGCGATTGCAATGGTAAAAGGAATATCTCTAGTGACTTGTATTGCTGTCAAAATTATTATATTCAAGATAAAGAATATTCTAGCCCTTGCTTTTACTAGATAGTAGTTACTTAATTAGTAGTAGTAAATGCTTTGTGGCTAAAGAAAAAACTTGCCTAGTGGTATGGACACATCAAAGCTGGAAAAACGCGCTGAACATTTTGCGAGGTCATAAAATACGAGGAGGATTCTACTCGAGGAGGAAGTTTAATGGACATGTTGGTGGGTGCTCAACAGTGTTGTTTTTCTTAAATAATCTAAAGCAGCTGTCGCTAACGTCTTGGAATTCACAGACCAGTGACTCAAATTTTTAACTCTCGCGAATAACTACACAATCGTGCTTCTGGATATATATTATATACGATAGGATATTAAAAGTTATGTATATAATAATGATTCTCTCCTTTTCGTTCATACACAAATTGTTGTCTTCAATTTTCGTTATAAATAGGTCCATTATCTACAACTACATATTACCTACTCTGGGATCCCCCTTCTTCGGATAATAATGAGCAAACGATTTTGTGTGGAACAAGTGTTGTTCGACAAGAGTTTTTAGCTGTTATTGTGTGTAGTTTGATGTCATCTGTCACACACTGATCAAAATTAGGGAACGTCTCTAAATTTTCAACTAATCTTGTTTGCCATAGTAATATTTTCTTTGGAAATGCATCCATTTTACCACGTTATCTAAACAAACCTGTAAACCTTCTTCGCAAGGATTTGTGAAGCTAATTTAATAAATAGAAAATATCAGCCAAATCCGCAAGTTTAACTAACCATTTATCGCGAGAGACAATATTTTCTAATCTCGTAATATTTTGCTGTCGGAAGAATAACTACACTTGCCGGCGCAGTTGAAACGGTAGAGTTAGTAATTTATTTCTCGCTGGCCACCTCACTTTACTATGAGGAAAACGATTAGTATGTTCGGAGTCCCTTTCTTCATAAAGTGTTACAAATAAGATGTTTGTGTTGGACTTCGTTTAAAATATCATTGACATCTTAGAGAACTTCAAGCTAATCCGGAGATAATTTGTTCGTCGCAAACCGTTCACATTGCATAATACAATAAAATGTCTGCAGATGCAGGTTCTTTTATTTTTATAACAATACTTGAATGAAAGCAACACTCATGTTTCACGGTCAGTGCACATTCCAGTACATTTTTTCGAGTAAGCTGAATGTTCCAGAAAATAACTATGAAGCGAATCACACATCTCATAGCTGGTTGTTCTATCGGGTGAGTTGTTGTTGATCGTCAAGTTGAATTGAATAAAATACAAAATTTTTTACCTTCACTATGGCCCAGCTTTTTTGGCACAAGTATTTAGTAAAATTAATTATATTCTAGCAAATCAAACGGTTGTGGATTTTGGAAGTTATTTAGTATCAATTAAATTTATATGATTCTATAACATTACTATACAGGCTGTTCAAAAATATCGGCGCATTATTACTTTTGTTCTTTGTTGTTATTAATGCTATTAATTCGGTTAAACTGGCAAAGATTCAGGGCTTTTTGAAAACTTTATATTAACTTGATTTATGTGTATGTATGTCAGTATGTAAACGGATCTTCTAGCGCAAGTTTAACACCCTCCTGAATGTTCTATCGATTTAAAAATTTACGTACTTGCGTATCTCGGAAGACAACACAATATGCACGTGGTTTCGAGCACATATGACATTGGATTAATTAATATTGAAATTAATAATTTGTTAATTCATGACGGCCATGTTAGTTTAATCGTTTAGTGGCTGACATAAAAAGGGATAAAGTCTGTGGGTGGGGAGGGGGTCGTAGGCTGCACGCAGTTGGCCCACCCATATTGGACCCTTTGTGCTACCTCCTCCGTGTGCACTGTGTGTTTGTGTTACTGTCTCTTCTCGCCGTGAGAGGGCAGCAGTGCCGATTTTTTCCCCAGCACTGAAGGATACCGGGAGAGGTACCGATCATCGGCTGCAACCGACTTTTTTTTAAAAAATCGATTGCCGCACGGATATTCGAACCATCAACATCCAGGACGGATGCCTAGCGCTCTTACCACTGCGCTATCCTTGTATTAGCGGCTGACATGTTATGACTTTAATGCCGGTGTAGCTTATCGGCGAGATGGTCAGCGTCCAATGCGGAAATGCGGTGCTAGGATTTCAGTTCGGGCTTTTTCTTTTATTATTATTAAGCTTTAATAACCCCTTCAAAAAATGTAATGTAATGGAATAAAATTTTGTACTTTAATTTAATATAAGTGTTATAAAACATGCACTAAGAAAGATAAAACCATTTTTTTCTCTTAGCTCTATTGGTTCACCTCAAACTAAGGATTAAACAAGTATTTTTTGGTAACTTTCTATAAAGCTTAAGTTTTTTCTTAGTGTGGGTTAAATCCTAGTGTGAGGTGAACCAATAGGGTTAAGAAAAGGAACTTGAGCTTTATAGAAAACTAGAAACAAAAATACCCGTTATACCTTAGTGTGGGGTGAATCAATAGAGTTATGAAAAGAAACTTATTCTATTCTTTTATTGCGTTTTATATTTTTATTTTCTTAAAATATATATTTACTTAGATTCAATTTTAAATTAAGGCTTTTAAATCATATATTATGTTTTCTTTCAAAATATACAGGACGTTCAATTTAAAAAATATTAGATTTGAAATTATATCAAAAAAACGCTTCATTCAAACGATAATAGCGCCGGTATTTTCGAACAGCCTTTGTAATTTCTTAATATCCATTACAGCAGACTTACTTGAGCTTCGCAAATTTTTTCCTGACTACTGGATCGCTTGTAATCAGGATAACCGGATGCGCATTCCTGTATGCTCCTACGTAACACTTCTTCACTTAATGTTGTATTGCTACCCGATGGCGTCGTCGTGCCGCCTCTATGAGAGGCGGCGTTCCTCAACGCCTTTAATATATCTTCGTGGTACCCGTTCAGGCTGATCAGCGTGCGTTCCACCTCCGACATGCTAGCGCCGCTGAGCAACTGACCCACGTTCTCCCTCTGATCCAGAGCGCTGTCCGACTGACCCGCTTCCGACCAGTTCTCTTTGCCGTCCGCCATCATTATGCTGTACTCGCCGTGCTTTTTCAGGATACCCTTCTTCTCCGTTCGATTGTCGAGGGGAAGATCGTGCTGGAGGTCGTGGGGAAGTCCCAGAAAGGAGATTTGCTCACCTAATCAAATAAGTTAATAACATACGTGAAGAAGTATGGCATGGCGTACCGGATCTCGAGGCTTCGTCTTCTCCGCCAGCTCCAACACCCATTCTTTTCAGTTGTTGCAACTTGTGCTCCCTAGAAGTCATAAATGTATGAGTTATGTTCTTCTGCTTTGTTGGAAGATAATAAAGCTGCATGCTGTTTGTATTACTACAGAGCACATTGACTATTAAATAAGGTATTAAAAAAACTAATAACTAAAATCGTAAGATGGCGTGCAACTAACAATTATTATAATTGTTAGCATCAATTGTGTTAGAAAAGAATTAGGTGAACGTTAACACAAATAAGTTAGATTAAAGGTAGAAAGGCAGAAAAGGTAGATCTGGGAATTATATAAATATGTTAAAGCTAGATGAGAGGAAATGATGCTAAATATTTTTTGCTCATTGTCAGAATCGACTCATTGCCAGTATACCAATTTATGAGTCGCGCGATAGAGTCCCAAAACATTAGGAAGAAGATACACCTTCTTCCTAATGTTTTGGGACTTTAGTAGAATATATAAGGAAGTACCATGAGATCAATTGAATTTGTAATTGAAGTGGTCTATGTGTGTTTGCCACAAAGTTTATAACACTGCTTAATTAGTAACACCACAGTTAATAATCTTCAACAACCGCTGAGATGTTCAACCCCCGCAGCTCCAACGCAACTTCGAATAGGACAGTTATTATAATTTGACGCAATACTGCTTTGACAGTTATTAATAACATTTAATTCAGTGCTCTCGACTGAAATATTTATAACTTACTGGAAGTATAAATTCAAGTGATAATCCCGGTTGCACTATGAAAGTTTTATTACTAAAATAAGGTTTTATTTCAAACGCTTCTATTGAATCGAGGTGCAAGCATATGTATGATTTGTCTAGGAAACTTTGAAAGTTATAAAGTCATCACAACAGTTGATTTCGATAAATGGGCCTAAGCAAAACCTTGGGATGTCATTGGAACGTCATGCAAATCAAATCTCTAACGGGATTAGAAGCAAGAACGAAATGGGATTGACGAACCAATGAAAATATAAGGCAACAAATCGCGAAAGCGCCTGGCACAAAACACGTAGAAGAAAAGCAAGTGGGTTGGTACGGACAAAAGGTAGGTCAAAAGGGAATACAATAATGAAAAGAATGTTAGAGGCATGGGAGAGGGAACCGAAAGATGTGGAAGGCCAAGAAAATCATGGATCAAATAGATGAGCAGGGAAAAAAGAAAGGTGAAACATTAAACGAAATTAAGAGCTTAGTGAGGGATTGGAAGGCGTGTAAGAAATGGGCTATGAAATAAAGCAAACACAAATCGACCAACCGGCTTTTGAAAAAAAGAAGAAGAAAAGGAATGTTTTTGATAACGATTTAATATGTATGTAAATGTTTTTGTTGATACATATGTTGCTCAACAAGATTTCAAACAATTACTAGGGAATTGAATGTCTGGGTTTTTACGTCTACCACTAATTTCCACTAATCCAATTGGATCAATATAAAGATTAGATTCAGTGGTTCCAATTAGGGCATTGACTCAACTAGTGTGTCGTCACAAAACCCAGTAGGTATGGCAACGCAGTATGTTTTCTTTCCAAACGAAACAACTGGGACTAATGCTTGCAATTATCGTGTAATCTGTGGCAGAAAAACTATGTCGAGTTACATTTGAATTCAGAAGTTGATATACTAGCAACAAGTAATATGTGAAAAAATATTCAGTATGATTTCTCCCATTTGAAATCCCAATGAAAGGAACGAGTACCTTTATAAAGTAGGTGTCGCTTCTTATTATATTTAATTAATTCCCGGATATATCTAATTGGTTAATATTATAATGATATACCGGGTGGTTCAATTAGCTCCATGAGAAGATGTTTTAAACGAAAGCTCTAGTTATAAAGAGACCCGTAAGGGCCTTAGGCCATAACAAGTTCAACTTCTTTCGAGGGTAATGTGATTTTTGTTTTTGAATAAGTTCCTAAACAGCACTTAATTTTGAGCGAAAAAGTGTGGAGACTGAGTAAATTTAAAATTAATATTGGACGAGATATTATAGGAGAATTATGGATCAATTATGAAGCTCGCCAATAGAGAACAAAGATGCTTCCCTCCATTGTACCTAGGTACCAAGTACCTAACTTTTTCTTTTTGAAAAATTATTAAAAAACAGGTTACAAATAGAAAGTTTATAATCAGTTCAAGTAAGTGCATAATTGTGAAATTACTGTTAATCAGTAAATAGGACATGGTTATGCAGTCTAGCGAGTCAAATAGCGCGGCTGTACAACAGACATCTCCCTGAAGAAAAAAGTGGTCTTTTAATATGTTTTCATTTTTGGTTTTTTTCAAAGTATCACATCCAATACCATTATATATACAGAACGTTAACGACTGCTATTGTCAACAGAATTTGAACGAAAAAATGAAAACTAATAGGTATTAGTTTGATGTGGTATAATGTGTAAAATCACGTTGTGGCAGCTTACTTAGTTATATGTGATATGCCGAAGGTAATTTCCAGATGTATCAAAATATTACCTTAAATAAAGACATTTGTTTTGTAATAAACCTATCTAACTTGAACATAATTTCATTTCATGTACTTGACAATAGTACCCCTTAACGTACTGTATACACTTAGTACATACATTAAGGTACTTCGGTTTAAACGGATCACACTATAGGTGTCACTATGTGCCGCCTTTGTCACAAGGCGTTGATCGGCGAATAGTCTCCTTCGAACGACCGCACCAGCCAGCAAAGCGTTTAATCTTTGCTAATTACCAAGGATGTTTATGGAAAGTACGCGAAAGTTTGTTTCAGATATTTGTTGGAAGAGTTTTAAGAATTAATGAGTGAATTTATTAGCTGAGTTGCCATTTTTGATTTTTTTCTGTTTATTAGTTGTTTATGTGCTCCCTGTTTAAGTAATTATTTACTTAATCAATTATTCGATTATTTATTTCTCTGTCTGTTGTTATGTCTTATACTCATACAGAGAAATGTGATATGCTAGAGGAATCAGAAGGCAAAAGAAATTGCGACAGAGCTTTAGAGCGTTACAGCCAAATGTTTCCCAAGAGAGTCCTGCCAAATACACGGTACTTTCTGCGGCTATTACGAATGTTTCTCCAAAATGAAAATACATTTAAAACGAAATGTGCAAAAAAGGATAATATTATTAGCGAAGAAATAGAAGATTTCGATTTGGCTGATTTTGATATTCATCCTACAAACTCTATTCGACAACTAGCTACTGAACTTCAAATTGCAACGATGTTTGTTGAAAATTTCGTAAATGATAAGGACATTCTATGGAGTTACGAGACTAATTTTTCAAATTGCGGGATGCATAATATGAAAAACATGCATTATTGGAGTAATGTAAACCTTCTAATTGTAAAACCTCATCATCCACAGCAGCGTTTTAGTTTTAGCGTTTGGTGTGGTATTTATAAAAACAGAATTATTGGACCATATTTCTATC
>JARFOC010000279.1:0-13734 GCA_031763485.1 Osmoderma eremita | reverse complement strand
CAAAGTAACAAATTGTGGTAGAAACTACGTTTCGGAGACTTTAAATTTGGTAATTGAAGTAATTTATACAAAAAAGTTATATTTATAGTCACGATTACATATAAGCTACTTCAAATAGGTTCCCGTCTCGGTTTCAGTTACTTTGGTGCTAGTTGGGAATGTCTTGCCGTTCCATTAATATAGGGTTTTGACTTCGTTTTTCCCACTTAAAACTCAATTGCTTTAAAATTTTCCACAATGTTGTTCGCTTAAATTCAGGTAAACTAACTAAACTACCTCCTTTTTATATTAGTGTTTTCGAATTGTTTCCATTTTTCAATTTCAAATTTTTCTTTCAGAGCAATCTTTTCACCTCTGCTCTTTCAACCCTATTGTTTCTTATTTTTATCCGACTACCTGACTGTCGTGTTTTAGTTAAGGAACACATGCTATTTATATTTCTGACGTTCAAACGTAAATTTGTTTTAACTTATCGTAAACCGATAAGTTCCGAACGTTCACCAGATATTGTCCACTTTGCCTCTATCTTAATACTACCGATAATACCTAAGAATACTTTTACGACTCCTAAAACTGGCCGTTTTCGGTAAATACTGTATTGACCTATCCTAGATTTACCTACCATATATTCCCACAATTATGCTTGTACAATATTTCACTTATTTCACAGGTAAATAATGCTACCTTATCTTTATTCTATGCATACCTATGGTATATCTTTCCGTGGGGTGCAGTGGCACTTTAATGCATATCTACTGCATACCAAAACTGGTCTTAATGTTTCATTTTGTTTTGGATGACTAAAGGTAGGCTTTATAACGGCATTGGTTGTGGTATAAGTCCAACAAGTTACAAGTTGATCGGTTAGATAGCAAATCTCCCGTATTGGGATATCAGGGCTGCGTGATAAAATACAAAGGAATAATTTTATTTATTCTCATGATTTTTACCTTTGGGGCAAGATTAAAACCTATATTTATTCCGCACCAATAAATAAATAATAGGCAGGATCTGGAAAATCGTTTTGGGAGCATATTTCGAAATTTAAATTCTCTTGAAAAAAGAGGTGCAACTACACGGAGTGTTCCATCGCGGATTAGAACTTGTCTTCGAATGAATGGTAGAGAATTTGAACAACATTTATCTTCTCTTTTCATCATTAACAATTGGAATATAGAGTTTCCACTTCTTTAGTATCTATTGCCGGATTGGACTCGATCCAGATTTATGGACATTTTTTCCTAGTTTTCAAAAAAAAATTTCTTGGACAAAGTAAACAAATACTTTGTTTGGTTGAAATTTATTGCGAAAAATTGGGTTAATTCTAGTAAAATATGCCAGTAAAATACACAATTATTAATAATAGGAAAACGAAGAGAAATAGGTATATGGAAACCTAGTACTAATCGCTGCAGAATTTGATTCTGTACATCACGTTGTAAAAATATACAGTGTGTTCCATTTCAGAAAATTTAGTTTTGTACACTTAAACATAATGAGATTCGACATCATATCGCGCCCACACTGTAAAATTTTCAGGAATATTGATTTCAAAACCTACTTTCAAACGATAAGCAACTTGACTCTTGATATTTAAGAGCGTCGTCAAAACATTTTTTTTTAAACGAAAGGCAGGCGTAAACGATTTTATACATAAGTTTGAAGATATCCCAAAATCGGTTACATTTAGGTACAAGGAAACCTTAATGTTTTGTATTTAGAATAACGTTTATAATCAGAATTTGCAATAAGAATTATAACATTCCATTTAAAATAAGAAAGTTAATGGCGACTTCCGGTCAAGCGGATAATAATAATTTACTTTGAAAGATAACTTTGACCATAGGCCGTCTACTTATATTCAGAAATTTTGTGTAGTTCCTTCCCTAAAATATTTTAATAGGCCACTCAACTTGGGAGACCCTGTATATAAACCAGCTCCCTTGCATTTATCAGCACTCGACAGCGTTTAATGATGCAACCGAGGTAGGAGCTCTATGCAACCGAGAGCAAGAGGACGTAATAACGACGCGGTTTCAACCCGGAAATCAAGTTTTGTCCCTAGGTAACAACTTTGGTGTTTCTAGGAAGTTTTGCTTTTCATGTAAAATGCGAATATGTGATTAGCAGCGGGAAGTTTAGGGATGTGCATTGAATGGATTGATTAGATTACCAAAACACATTATACATAGAAAACCTTAATGTTAAATAAATAATTATAATATATATAGAAAAATACATGTAGTAGATACAACTGCGCATTTCACTTACATTACATTAGATTGAGGTAACTAGGCAACTTTTGAAAAATAATGGCAGGAAAAATTTAATAAATGAATAAATGAATTTTGACATATTAAAAAATTAAGTTATGCTTATCAAAAGCCGATTCATTAAGGTATTAAGTAGAATTATTAGTAAGTTACAAAATAAAAGAAGAACCAATCTTGGCAACATTTTAATTTATTAATTCCTGTACGGCCTTTCTTCACTTTATCTGTTCTTTACATTAAATAACCACTTTTCCTTCTTCTTCTTGGACAATTTATTTGAGTCATAATTTAGCTACCACTAATTTTTACTTTAATAATAATAATAGTCCCCTTTTAACAAGCTCTTAGGAGATTTTTACTATACGTTCCTCATATTTCTTTTATTTATATCCATTCTCTAACAACGCCCCAATTATTCTTCTCTTCTTTTATTCTTTCACTTCTACTATGTGGATGACACTTGTTGCATTGTATACTTGAAATACAAATGCGCCTGGTATCTTGTATCAACCCATGATGTTAATTTGTAGAAACCTTCCAAACCCCTTTTTGTATTGTATAGTACTGTGTAGGAATGTATTATGCTTTCACAAAGCATTCTTTTACCTAATAACATTAACTAATCCCATTGTCTGCCTCCGCCTAGACTTTTATTATTAGTATTATATATTCCCGAGATGTGTAGAGTCCTTCCTTGGCGACTGAGAGGGAGGTATTGGTATTTAACTTAACAATTTAGTGTGCCCATGGAGAATTATTTATCAAAATGAAAGTACGCAAAAGCTCGCGTATGTTGCAAGCAAACCTAATGGAGCTTTCTCAATTTACATGGACTGCTCGTGCAGCGCGTGGGGATCAGGTAAAACAGTTGTCACTCCTGCTTAGCAAACAGCGTAACAACCACAGATGACAACCGCAGTAGATAAAATTCCCTAAAAATAGTGAACCAGTGTTAGATAAATACATGGTTCCACAGACAAAGACACATACCCTACACTGGCGAATGTAGCATCTTTTTCTCTTTCTATACACGATAACGTGTCCTTGTCTTATTTTTGTGAGAAAGCTCGATTAAGAATTAACAAGAGAACAAAAGATGCCGGGAAAGATCATAACAACATATGCCTCTATCTCTTTCGCTTCTATTGTTCTATTTCACTTTGAAATGCATATGTATACTATGCATTTCTGCGTGGTTGTCTTCCCATTTTGACCTCTCAATAGTGGTGGTGTTACACATAATAGAAAGAACTCCTTCACACACATTTGGGTACTCAGGATATAATCTCACTACATTTCGGAGATATGTGTATAAATGTAGATTGTTTCAAAATATACATATGGGTTTTTTACTGAATATAATCTGCATGACTTCTTATACGTATGCAGCCCACATTACGCTAAGGTAAATTTAAAAATGGAGTCCCTATATAATTTTAACAATAGATAGTCTCATACTTCACCACTTTTTGTATAAATAATAACAAACAGTTAAATTAGCTTTAAGTAAAAATTTATTAGTGGAAAGAGAACAGGCATTTCAAGCATAAAAAATACTCTGCAAAGTTATTTAGTTATAGTTTAGTTATAGTTCGTTGCCATCATTAATATTATGCAACCCAGCTTACGTTGGGCACCTGGGTTACAGTATTAGCCTTGTATGTGCATATATAGTAAGCTGATGCAATGCATTTATTTTCTCCCGAGTGTTCTGTTTGTAAAAGTTGTCAATAGATGGCACATCATGCGCCGTATACTTAGAAAATTAGGGTGGCACCTTTAGTTGAAAAGTTCGACTATATTCGTCTGTGGCGGTAGTCGTATCCTAAAATATTAGTGTAAAACTTTGCTTAAGTATGTTGAGCGGAAAACAATGTCGTTTATCAATTTGAAGTGTCGAAGGGAATGCGCATGTGAACGAGATCAACTTTCGTTTTTATGAGCTTTACATTAACTTGACTCGTAACCAATTTTAACACACTTCTGATTATTCTATCGATTTGAAAATAATACAATCTGAAATCTCACATCAATTCCATTTATATTTACCCTTTAGCAAGTTATTATTTATTAGAATATCGCATATTATATGAGTTTAATATAAAATAATTAATAAGAATATTTGACATTTAAGACATCTAAATTTTGTATATCGAAAAAGATTCCAAGTAAAGGCTTTTATCCTTTTTTGTATGCATTTCACTTGTTGTTCTTGCGCATTGTTATTCGCATTGACAATGTTTTTTTGGTACTTTCGTAGACCGTATGTTGCTCGTACGTACCTATACGCATAAAGTAGTTGAATTTGAACCGCTGCATATTATAGTTGTTCGGATGTCATAGTTTAGTTTAGTGGTTGCAATATACCAGCTTTTCCGTTAGTATTGCCCATTATTTTCTTCATTAAGTTATTATTAAATTGAAATAAATTTTCAAATCGGCCAGAAACAGAATCGGCTTTGTTCGGATACCGTCGACGTCATCGGATATTTTCTCAACCGATTTAAATAAAATATTGAAATTACAAAGGCAATGTACTTCAAAATATACTCAATAAGATTTAGAAAGTCATTAAAATTACATTAATTATAAAGCTAAATATATAGGGACTATTGCGGTTTTTTTTTCCTTTTGGGAGATTCCGGGAGCTGTCAATCCTAGTTCTTCGAAAATGGCGGCGTCGCGTTTTTAATTATGAAATATGTGTTTGTAGTCGAAATTGCCGCGATTCGCGTTGTGAATTTGAAAAATAATTCGTCCTCGTGTTAGTAGTGATAATTTCGTTAGGGTTTTTGTGTGTTTCTATACGCTATGTGTAAATATACATATAGAGGAGGACATGAAGATTTTCGATGTTGGAAACGCATCGCGTGATTTTCATGTAAGTATTTGTTCCATAATCTTTGCTAGTAATTACCTACATCTTATTATAACATGACAACGATTTCATTTCTTAATTTTTTAATTTCAAATAACCGCCTCAAAATTACGCTCGGTTTCGCCAGGGATCATTTTCGTTCGGAGGATTCATATATGAAATCCATACTTTGCTATAGTGTTCTAATACACATACTAAATAGATCGGCCATTATTTACAAACATCAGGTATAAATATTTATATAGTAATATGGAATTCAAAGAAAACCGGAGCATTTCCACTAGTTTTTTCGCTTATTGGGCTATAAATATAATTCACAATACTGTGTCACCTTTTATGAATATATATACATGTTAAAATCCAAGAATTGTTCTGAATAGTAAGTGGAAGTTCTTTTTTAAGTTATGTGTCTGTTATTATATTTTATTTATTTTTCTTATTCGATTATTTAATGCTGTGGTACAGTCGCAGACGTAGTAATAACAATAGCTCAATACGTTTAATTACACATTATTTGTATGACAAATAGAGAAAAAAAGTCCCATAGACATAAGAAAACGACTTATTTATTGATTTGATAGAAAATTAAAATAATATATGTGATACCGCAATTTTCGATCTACTTTTGGAGTTTTTCCTTCTGAGTTGACGAAAAACGATGCAAAATAACGTCAACTGAATTGCGTTTTGAATTACCACATCCTCTATATACACACTTATTTCCAGACATTCTGTTATAAAAACCTCAAAATTGCACTGTTGACACCGAGTTAAGTATTCTACAATATTAGCAGTATTAATTGATTTTACCTCCCTTGCATTTGTATATAGCTGTATTTACACATGAAAAGGACAGAATATATTCTTTTCATGAGTGGTTTAGAACCCTGCTTAACTTAAACTACATCCTGAACTACGAATTCTAGCTTATAGGTGGCCATTAGATCGACTTTGAAAGCACCGTTAATCTTTAGTTTTGGATACTTAGTATAGATGGCTTACTGTCGTTTGGTATCCACTTTTAGGGCGAAAGGATCCCATAAGCATGAGCTTACTATTAATATATATATACAAGGATATTAGGTAAAAATCCGATACATACGGCTGTAATACTGGAGGCCGATATTTTCAAATGAAACTTCATAAATTATCTTTGAACAATAATCTTTCGTCTTTATCCCAAACCCACAATTAGTAACTAATAGTAATCAATATAGTTTTCCATTTGGAATGTAGAGGCAACCTAGTTGATATTGTAGGACTTTCACAGTAGATTTAATATAAGAGGGTTGGTAAATGAATTAGACTAGACAGATATGGAGAGAGAATGGAGAGTGAGAAGTGAGCCAATATGAACAAAAGTGAGAATTAGCATACTGGCACACAACTTCGTCCTTTAGCTACTTTTTGTAAACGGCATATCTTGTTCCCCTACTAAGCTTCGTTGTAATTGTTTTCTAACTTCCATATGCACGGCTCCTTCCGCCACTGGATTATCTTGGGAAAAGTATGTCTTGTACAACATCTGTATGATATGTAGCCGGTCCTGCATCTAAACTCCCATCTTCCTTCTGAAACCCAGATCTTATATACTTTACCTCGTGGGCCCTGCTCAGAATTCTCGGCGCAAAACCTTCTGAATACCTCTTCTTTCTTGTCCCTTATCATTTTTTAAAAATATAAATTAGGTGTGCATTCATATCAGCGTCAAGTTTCCTCCTTTGTTCTTGTACATCTCTCTCCTCCTGGGCTTCTCGTCTTAATCTATTAACTTGACTTCTTGTTTTCCGGAGCTCATTAGTCGGTTCCTGCCATTCGTCGCGAAGTCGTTATCTAGCTATGTGCCTTCTAATCTTGTGTCATCAGCGACCTGAGTCATTCCAAGTACGCATTGTTTCTCTGGTATTGTGCCCTCCGATACCTACGTTCTATGTTGCTTCTATGTGTTCTTCCACAATCTCAAACGTGATACCATTATGATCGGTAAAGAAGTCGTGATCTTCCACTCTTCAGCCTTTTATGGTTACAGTTGCTGTTCCCATGGTTATACCTACATATGTAGCTTACTCCATTTGGGCCACTAAATGTTGACGTTACACCGTTTCTAAATATATGGCTCCCATCACCTTCAGGTTCTATGTACGTTGAGCGACATTAGTCTTGACTCACTGAAAGAGACGGAATTCGTGAACTCGGAAAATATTCTACACAGTATTTTTCGATGGCACATATGTTGTACTTACATGTATTCGATTTTTTGCTCATCTGTTTCGTTCGACTTTAAAATAAACAAACCCTTATCTACGGTCCTCACCGTTGAGATGGGGTGATGTGTTTTTAAAGAAACATGTACCTAGATTGTTTACAATATGAAATTTTCTATAATTAATTCTATAATTAATATACAATTTAACAAATTGGTAATTAAATCAATTAATATTAAAACAATTATTAAATTTAGATAGGCCAAAATTTGAAATTGTTTTCTGTGATGGAAGCAACGTCAGTGCATAAGGAAAGACTAATAACTTACACTAGTTAATTAATAACTTTAGCTTCAGTTTTTCTAATTGCAAATAAATAAGGGGCAAAATATATACGCATTATCTGTCACATAATTCATACTTTCCCGAGAGTTCATAACGTTCTTTTTAATATTATGAATATAAATACTCTCATAACTATCCAATTATCTTGGACTAAGGACTTGTTTCATTTCATAATAATAATAAAATTTATTATAGGGATGTAATTCCCAAATTATAGATAAGCATGGATTACCTAAATCAAACACAACTCAATTAGGGATATTACATTAGTTATAAATTTGTACACACTTGCCATACAATTTATTTTAAGAGTTGGTATAAACTAGAATGTGGGATGGATCCCTTGTCAGAATTCATAACTTTGTCCTTAATCCTATAAATATAGATACTCTTATAACTATCCAATTCCCCAAGATTAAGGAATTGTTTAAATAACCTCAGATTGTCTGTTGAAATGTCGTGGCCAGTTTTTGTAATATGCTGGGCAACACTAGACATTTCTGGTCTACCTTTAAAATTAGCAATGTACTCTTTAAAACGCGTTAAAATTGGTCGCCTTCTTTGGCCAATATATTTTACATTGCATTCTTTATAGCTTATTTCACAAATTCCTAATTTTTGATGTACCTGAATTTTATCTTTGGCGTTTCCTAAAAGAATTCAAGAATTACTTGTTTGTACGCGATGCGTAAGTTATGGTCTTTGAAAATTTTTGATAGATTTCTGGTCGATTTATGAAATGGTAATTTCACAAATTGACTGCCTTGATAACTTTGAGGTATCCGAGTTGTACAGTTTCTCATAAACAATTTTCGTTTATGTTTTTTCGCAAGATTGTTTATCATATCTTTCTGAAACCATTGTATTTAGCAATTTGTTTGATGTAATTCAATTTTGTTTTATATCTGTCCTTTGTCAGTGGAAATTTTAATATGGGATGAACTAGAAAATTAAAGCTAACTACTTTCTGCTGAAAGCAATGATTTGAATCCGCTGTTATGAATCTGTTTACATTGGTTTTATTTCGGTATACGTCGATTTCTAACCTATCCTTATTCCTAATTATTAGGGTATCTAAAAAAAGTTCATTATTATTGTCCTTTTCTAATGGAAATTCTATGGCTTTGAATTTTGTATTAAGTTCATTTAAGAACTGATCCAAGTTATAAGAGTTTGTTTCAAATATCGCCAAAACAGATACCCTAGTAATTAGAAATAAGGATAGGTCGACTTAATGAAAGTGTGAAACTCATCAGATACTTTATGTACACAAGATTTATTAACAAAATCTATTAACCCAAGAATCAATAAAGTGCACTACTTTCATAGCTTCTTTTAGGAGATTTGCTTACTTGGGATGTCCTTTTAGAATCTCATGAGATTCCAGAGAACACTCAAGTGCGAGTCATCAATAGTTATAAACAGAATGATGTGGCGGTACGTGTGGATGATATAGTGAAAAGTTGAAAAGACAGAAAACTTAATATTGTACTATCGGCTCCAACCATAATGTCGTGCGTCTGCCAGCGTAAAACACAGCACTCCTTCTACTGACATGTTCATCAATCCAAAAGCGAGAACAGAAACGTTAATGAAATGGAAATAAAATTTATAACCATCGCTTCTCTGTTGGGCAATAAATACTTTCATTATTATTTTTATTATTGTTAACCCTACTTACAGTAAAGATAGGAAGGACTGTGGGGCAGCACAATAAACACAATGTTCGGATTACTCCTCCCGCACAATGTATTAATTAATTCGGGACGACACGTGTTTCGGGAATACGTGGATTCCCATTATCAAGTCGGATACCGAATGGCAGCGGAGTGTCTAACCTCCTTGGAGAAATGCTAAACCTAACAGAAACAATATAGATGGAAATGAGTCAAACTATTTAACAATTAGATCGGGAAGACAAACTTGCAAATTCACAAAATATAAAGATTTTGCTTGTACCTAAAACTATTAACCCCGAAGGCGGCGAATGTAACGCCTAATGTACCTATTTTAAGTGTGATATTGACAATAGATATTAAGGTAGACATTACGGGAGTTGGATTAATCACCTTCCCGTCAATTAGTCCGTTATATTGACATTAATTTTTTATTACATGTTAATATAATGTGTACTATATTACTATTTGCCTTTGCTCACTTGTTAAATGTATTTTGCAAAAATCAAAATTTTTGTATATTTTTTGTTACAATCAACAACAAGGGAGGAAGGCCCTCCGACTATGCTTCCGGAAGGGACCAATATTTCTAGCTACGCAATTGGTTGTGACACCCTGTTTAGATAATCCACCTTTTTAATCTGAAGAATCTAGAAGTTTCTTGCGTTTGAATTTACAATTACAAATTTTCATTCATTAATATACATATTTCCAAATATATTTCTAATCTATACATGCATGTAAACAAAAAGGTCTGATATATGCGCCTGCGACCTCGGCCTATAATCTGCTTTATCGTTGGACTGAAATATTCGGCAATGGCCCTGGCTAGACTCGACAATGACATTGACCTGGCTGCCGACGCCCTCCACGCTACTACGCCTGGTGGTGTTGCTGCTGCATCATTGATTATAACAGACGCACGACCGTCGGTTCAACCCTCGTTCCCCAACCCATCTTTATTTCCAAAGACGTCCTTGGTTAAGGTCGCAAACACCGTTTACCTCCACTTCCCGGGCCGTCTCACCCGCAGACTGCGCTACCTTGCTGCTTAGAATACGTATACAACGTAACAAAGGACTGGGAAAATCGAAGAGAGCGGGGAATTACCACCTACATAGAAAAAATTAATATCGATTACTTGTTTACCTATATCGTCACTTAATACAAAACAAAGTAAACGTGATACGACAGATTTTTAGTGTTGAATACAATCGTTTACTTGCTAGAAGGACGTTTTCTTCATCCATTTTGTTTACTTTAGAAGAGAAGCTATATGATGAGCATGTACTAAGAATGGCTGTTTTATACTTTATGTAACATATTCCTCCAATTTGCTTACACTAATTGTAAGTACAAAATTTGTCGCCATCTTGCTCGGGTTACACAATTCAAAATTATACCTTCTTCATATATCCTTCCTATTTATAAGATCTAATATTTTTCGGAATACAGTAGACGCTCACAAATTAAAACTCGCACGAATTCGAATCTTGCGCAAATTAGAACCTGAGATTTTAATGCATTAAAGATTCTAAAATTAGAACTTTAAGTTCTAATTCTCGAGCGTTCCTTTTTGTGTTGAAGGGAAATTACCGAATTATACGAGTACATGTAGATGGGGATTTCCTTCGTGTACTTATGGAATATTTGATCATTCGAACGTAAACCCAACAAGCACCAAAGTAACTGAAACCGAGACTGAAACCTATTTGAAGTAGCTTAGACGTAATCGCGACTATAAATATTACCTTTTTGTATAAATTACTTTAATTGTCAAATTTAAAGTCTCCGAAACGTAGTTTCTACCACAATTTGTTACTTTGTAGTAAGACAACTTTAAAGTCAATGCACTGGTATTGGCAACGTCACGTTTACTAATAAAATGACTTTGAAGTTTCTATGACTTAGTGGTAAATTGCGATAGTCATATTTACCAATTCATACTACCAAGGTACGACCATAAAGTAATAATTCCTTTGAAGCAAATTTTGAAGTTTTTATTACGTTCTAAAGACTTAAAATTTTCCTTGATAGTCTGCTACTTATAAGTAATGATCGCAACATTTCCTTCACCTGCTAAAAGAAACTTTATGATGTACATTACCACTTATAAAAATGACTATGAAGTAGGGATTGTTTTCAAAGTAACACGTGTATTACAACGAACAGCCATACGTAAAATATGTAAAAGTTATCGGCATTCTACAACTTTTTACCGAAAATTAAGATTGCTTAGAGCAAAGGAAGATAATGGAATACTTGAAGCATATTTCCCTATCGTAAAAGTATTCATTATTTTTCACTAGCACTTGCCACTTTGACTTAAAAAAATGTAAGGTTAGAGTTCCGACGAGGCTTTACAGTGAAAGAGAAACTTTGAAGTCGTCGTTACTTTCTGGCAACTTTAAAGTGGTAAATTAGTAGCGCATAAAACTTTATGGTAAGTGATACTTTAAAGTCGCTTAATCGTGGTTTCTACAACTGGCCGTCTGGTTTTAGTTACTTTTAAGTTGAAGTTTTCAGTTTAAGTTACTTTAAAGTAAATATTTTTGAGGGAATCCATTTTTATCGAGAAAATAGAATTAATATAAAAAAATTATAAATTTTTAAGCAATAAACAAGCTTATTCAATGATATTTTTATCAACAATTTCAAAAATACTTGCCTAATAATTTATTTCAGATTAGAAATTTGAATTTATGTTGACTTTAAAATTATATGTTCACACTTTTATATAATTAAAAAAAATTTCGAAAAAAAAATTAGGGAAAAATTAAAATTATAAGGACGCATAAAAAATTTAGAAGTATAGTCCCCAAGTTTTACAGTGAACTGTAGAAGTTGAATTCCACCAAGCACATGTCCAATCTCTTGTCCCTTCGTAACGACTAATGTTATAAAACTAAAAAAACAACCTCACATTACAGATTATTTGTGTACAAGTAATAATAAATAAATAATAAAAAAAACATTTTTGAACAATTAATTATTTTTTATCCTCGGTGTTATTTTTAGATATTTTGGGCTAATTATAAAAACGTTCGGAAATTAGAACAATTTGAAAATTAGAATTGCCCCGGGAACAAAGTGGTTCTAATTCGTGAACGTCTACTGTATTGTGCATTCAAAGGTTTCTAGCAAGTTTTCTTCTTTGTGACAGTCAATTGAATCAATAAATCAATTTTTGGGGAATCTTGTTTCCCCTACAGTCATGTTTTTGTAATTTTACGGAGTTAATTAGACACATTCTATTACCATTTGATTCTGGATGTAAGGTGTGCGTAGCTACAGTAGACTCTTTTCTCCGCTTATTATCGCATCTGCGATGATATTGCTGTCACGTGCAGGAAACCTATCATATTCAATAGCGAGAACCTCTTAAAATGTTTTTTTTTCTTGTTACTTTTTTGGTGTAGGTATGAACACTTTCATTTAACACCCCGTTTTTACGTTAAAAGCATATTTTTTTGCAGTGGCATTCGAAAAGAAAATGGCGAGTGGTCATATTCACTGCAGTCGTGTAGGGAACAATTTAATGAGTAGTATCGAGATGACATTGTAACCTATAAAGTCTTTGTATGAACACCGAGACAGAATTATGGATCGTTTCGAAAATAAACACTGTATTTGTTAGGATAAATCATGTGGACGAGCATATATTTGGCGGAGGATGTTGTTGATGATGACAGACAACATATCGAGAGAGGCCCTTAGAAATCAATACGAAAGTTAGCTGCACAAACTGGTATATGCGCACGATTTCTTCTCGCTTTCAGTTGTAGAATATTATACAGTGCGCGCCAAAAGCATGGACTAAATTCAATTAAAGCAAAATATTTTTCTTTGGAAAAATTCCTCAAACACACGAAAGTCGATTTTAAAGCGACCTTTGTTTTTGAGTAATAACGTTATGAAGTTTCCTTCTTTCCTTCTGTATATTTCCTTAACCTTTGTAGAACCGATACTACAACAATATTACCACCCTATATAAATTTTTGGAGTAAATGACAACTGAGTGTTAGAAATCGTAAATTTGATTGTTCTGGTAACTAAACAAAATCTCCTTTGCCAAGCAAATACAATTATTGAGTTAAGTGTTCGAACAGCAATCCACCGACTTCTCGACAATCCTACAACTCTTAATTATTTTCCATCCTGTTATTTAAAATCCAAGGTGCACGTCAACAGACCACAAAATTTGGGTGAACTGCAAAATCGTATTGCAGAGGTTTGCGTATTGTCAAGAAGTCGGTGGATGGCTGTTCGAATACATCATTCTGCTTAACCGTTTTAGTGCCACGCAGCGCGATCGCGCTGTTCGCGTACTGTGGTGAATCATGTCGCTATTTTTATTT
>JARFOC010000277.1:0-23493 GCA_031763485.1 Osmoderma eremita | reverse complement strand
AAGAACATGGACACCAGACAGAAAAATAAACAAACGATCACAATGGACGACGGATCACTAATCACAATGCATTTATCCATAAATTAGAACAACTGTATATGTTAGATAATACTTGATTCGAATAGCGCGACATCTGCTATTTTGATCGTGCGTAAATCCAATATTCCGTCCCCTCCGATTTAAGATCCCACGGTATGGTCTTTTCAACGCAGGATAACCCGTTGTCAGAGTATATAGGTCCGTCCAAGTTAAAATGAACCCCGGAAAATATGCCAACTAAAGGATGATTTCCTTCAACCCTTGTCACTGTTACCAACGAACTCGACAAGTCCGTGCACCTTACATTCGTTCAGATGTGTGCATTTATCAGTATTTATTGATGCTTCTTGGCGTTTGTATTTGCGATTCCAATTTCTTTATATGTTGTTCCTATATTTTACGAATGTTAGTAGTCGGGAATCATCGGAAGCCTACAACGCACACCCTTTCAACATGAATTACAAGTGTTTTCATGTTGTAAATTAATAAGGGAACGCTAGCTTTCATTAGTTTCAGACCAAAAGAAAAGCATCTATATTTTTCTACATATGTACATAAACTCTCATCCCCCAATATATAGTAAGTATTTCAGAACGATAGGATTTTATTATTATTATTTACTGTTTCATTGTCATCTCGCTAATAGCAAGCGTAGAATTCTTTATATAGTATAAAGTCCACATATATTTTTCACTCCTGGGTCTTACATGTATGCCGAGGTCTTTTCTTTTCGTTACACCTTTTATTTTTCCTGTGTATCGCAAGGAGTAAATTCGTAAATATTGCAAGGACTGTGGGGCAGCACAATAAACACACTGTTCGGATTACTCCTCCCGCACAAAGTATTGATTAATTCGGGACGGAACAAGTTTCGGGAATCCACGTATTCCTGAAACACGTGTCCAAATCCAAATCTAGGGACATTTCGTCCGCCTAGGATTTCTTCAAGTAGAGCGTTGCCAGTTGCATAGATAAGGCAAGTTGTCAACGAACTCACTTGACATTTTTGTTATTTTGATGTTCTATTTAGTATTGATAGTTTTCGTATTTTTTAACCATAACCTATCTATATATCTATCAAACCATATGATATGCTTTGTAATACGTGGCAACCGTGTCATAAAAAGACGAAATGTCAGAAGTCGGTTGTTTAATTGCAAGAGGTATAGTTACCATTTTACATCATATTTTTACCTTGAGAATGAATTTTTTTTTAGATATTATTGAAAATACGTACGTATTTTTAATTTTTGTAAATGTGTACGTAGATTTAAAATTAAGAAAAGGGGTTTTATTATTTTAGCACAAGTTTAAAAATAAATTAATACCTTCTTACTTAAATGCATATTTTCTTTCGTTTTATTGCATAGGTGAGTTTTTCAACAGATATCCCTAGTGATAGTTACGTATCACAAGAGAGTGGAAAATACACGTTCGTACGAACGAAATCGATGTTCGTTTAGTGGTTTTGAGGTGACAGCACGAACGTACAGGAAGAAAATCGGTTTTATTTATGTAATTTGTTTTTTAGCATACGTATTGTGAGTTATGTTCGTCTTTGTTTGTAACATTTTTAGCATGTTATGTTAGCACTACTGTTACTGCATTATGAACATCCACAAATAAAACATAAATGCAGGAAAGATGTTACTGGGTGAGACATATAAATATGTCATATTTATATAGGTAATACATTCCAATTACTACTGCTAATCAAAACAAAGTGTAGATTTTACGATTTTTAATAGAAACACTTTCAAAAATAAGGAATTTAATATTTTAGTTTTCACTATAAATTGTTACAATCAATTTCTTATTTATTTTCATTAATACATATGTACTAACATTAACACCTAACTCTAATATGGCTCTTTAAAAAGATTATGAGAACAATAAAAAAATATAAATCTATTTATGCTTTTATATATGTATATCTATAATAACACATATTTTATTTACAACGTTATTTTTATAACTAATTACTGCTACGAAATAAGTATTTACATATAAATGAAGCACTCAATTAACAAGAAACAAATAAATACACATGCATGCTTAAAGTATCTTATAAATTTTAGAAAATTGTACATTTGTGGCTTATAATATTCGCAATATATCAAAATTTGTATTTAGAAAGTATTTGCTGTAAGGAGCGCATTAACACGCATGTATGTAGGTAAATTTGAATATATGGTAGAAATGGCACTGTTTTTGGAATACTGATATTGTATTTTAAAACTTTTTCAAGTGATAAAAAATACATGCGATACATTGCAAATATTTACAAAATTATAGCCAAAAGAACTATACATAACTCTCACTTTCCGCGTCTGTAACAAGTAACAATCTCGCCGTGGCGTAGGTTGGGGGTGGTGGAGGAGGAGGTCTGTAGATGGGTGGCAGATGCACAGGAGGTAGATGCTTAAGCGGCGGTGGCCTTCTAGGTGGAATAGGTGGGCCGCACAAACTTTCATTCGACGTGCAGAAAGCTTCGTCTTCTTCTATCCATGTATTGTCCAAAGATCTCATTCTTGCTGCTTGCCTCGCCCAGTCTGACCGATGGAAATTTGCGTGGTTGTAATTTAGGCCCGGACTATCTCTGTCGTCTTCCGACAGTGTCAGTCCCGAATCTCTGCTTAAAGATTTTTGATCTTTACTGAGTTCGATACTGTCCAAAGATAGACCCAGTGCTAAAAACAATATTATTAATTTATGAGCAAAGGAAGCACGCGAATATAGTCTAAAGGTTTGTGTACATTAGCAAGAAACTTGCGACAGTTAGTGCAATTGCAATGCGAGCATCTGTGTAAACAGGGCTGAGATCAATGTCTGATAGTTTAGTTTTATTGCGAGATTTGATTTCAGCAAGTTCAAACCTTTCATCTCTTTCAGACATTATCTCCAGACGTGTTGTGCGAAATTTTTGTGCTAGTTTTGTGAGAGTTCTGAATGCAATGGCAGAAAAGAAGTCTTTCATCAACTACTTGCTAGACATAATTTGCAAATAAAATCGCTGCTTATTTAATGTTTATGTCACAAAAACGTCGCAACGTTCGTGCTATTATTTAATATAAATGCTGAAAATGTTTGTACTTTATACTTACAGTGTAAGCTATCAGATTCCTCAGCTCCGCTGTCGTTAGCGATTTCACCTAGCAGCGAAGTTACTTGAGGTCCAAATAAAGTTTGGCATTGATTAACGAGAATGTCTACAAGGGAAGGTAGTGTACGCATCGGCGCATTTTGCGTTGGTTCCCATAAGAGACTCGGTCCGACACAAACACCTATTCAATAAAGACCGTTTAATGAGAAGGTCGTCGTATTGTTAATGTTTTTTTTTTCTTACCGAGATTTGTCGCCGACATCAGGTTATATCTAGCCTTCTTGGCAACGTGGTACAACAGACATATTACATGAGCTAATAAAACGTGATTCTCTCTTGGTAACATATTTAGTAATCTTCTTAGGTGTTCCAGTCTTCCAGAACTCGTAACATTTAACCATTCTTGAGAATTTCCCATCAATAACGGCTCCGGCAGGCTTCTTAAGAAATCCTTGAGCAGCGCAGCGAGTAAGAGGGCTGGAGTATTAGCCAATTCTTCGCAAACAGCGGCACCTAAAAGTTACAAGAAATAAACATGAGACATATTACTGAGGGAGAGATTGATTTAAAGAACGTTATAGAAAAAGGAATGGCAATGTAAAGAGGATAGGCATCATTTAGGTTCCTTTAGGATGTTTTATCCAAAATTCCTTTAGGCAGAGATATTTTTAAGAGTCGTATATTTGAAAATACAACGTACCTTGCGTGTCAACTTTCTCCCTTAACTCCCTTAATGCTCTGGCCGATGCACATCTCCTAAATATTCCCTGAGTATGTAGACCTCTTTGAAACAATGTTCTCAAAATGGTATTTATGGCCGGTGGTAACATATTATTCGTAAATAATCGCGATAGCGGTACGCCGAAAATTCGGCCGCTATTCTTCCGAAAAATCTTCAAATGTGTCCTAAAATGAATGTAAAATGCATAATTATAGAAGCACTCTTCAAATTACTTTAACTTTACTAACTTTCTAGGAGTGGGTTTGCAGTTTGGTTTCAGTTCAAATATTATATCACAAGGCGACCTATTATTATTACAGTGAGTCAAATCGAAACCTTCCTCAGCGCAGATTGATTGCCTTAATCTGGAACAAAAAAAAGAGTTAACCCCCCAAGCTCGGTGCTGGATATGTTTATTTACCTCGCTAATTGTATCGAATGCGGTCTCTCACAACCTAGTAATGGGCAAGGGGCGTTATCTCTATCCCTCGTCCATATCGTGTAACCGCACTCTGGCAGTCTGGTTTCATCTAACGTCATCCTCGCGATATCGCACGAGTGCATTTCTGGACCCACACCTAACGTTTTGGACTGGAATTTTACATAAATTACATAATTTACATTTATGAATACTAGGTTTCAACGAAAAACTTACACATTCTGTACCGGTTAAGGGATCCCTATAGACGACTTTAATGTTGGTGGTAGACGGTTCTAATCTGAGTTGAGCGGCTAAGGCTTGTTGCAGTTCTCGCCACCATGAATTTCTGGCAGCTTGCGTACAAAACGTGACTAAAAACGTCCTAGCTGGTGAAGGCCAACCTAACAAGAAACCCGTTTCCGAATCAGTGTAAGGTGCCAACCATAATTCTGACACCCGAACTCTTTCCTGAAGCAAAAAATGCGATTTTAGGATACGATGTGGGATGATTTCCTTCATTCAAAAACCACAATCGTTACTCAACGACACCCATTTTGTATATGTAACGACAGTGGTTTATATACGATCAATGACCACACCATAGAAAATAACCACAATGAACTAAAAGATGAAAACTCGATCCTTCTTTTTGATTATTAAGATGGCTGGTGATATGGGATGGGTCATATTTAACATTTAATAAATCCTTAGAGGTCTACACCTACCTCCAGAACCTACCAGAAAAGGTTAAAATATCTACAATTACAAAAACAGAAAAGGTGTATTGTTACCAACCGTGACTAAGTTGTTAGAAAAAGTGAGCAGCTACTACATCACATACAGGAGGAACCAGTCAGGGTTTCAGAAAAAAAATCAGTTATGACACAGTTTTTTGGTTAGTAATAACGAATGTAAAGATAACATAAGTAAAGGATTAGTTGACGTTAGTTTAAAACGAGTTTTTGAGACGATAAATAGGGAGATCCCATTGCAAACGTTGGAAAAAATGGTGATGGTGGTACAGTTGTAAAGTGACTTGAAACCACTTATGAAATGAAAACAGGAGGTGCACGGTGTCCCACAGGGTACTATATTGGGGTCATTATTATTTATTTTGGATACAAATGATAAAGTTTTAAAATATACGAACTACCATTTATTTGCTGATGACGCAATAATGTGTTTATATATAGGTGCTTAAGAAAATGTGTAGTATGGCCTGGCATATGCAGAAAACTCTTAATGCAAACGAACGGTCTCGAACTGATGAAACAATTCGTGAGAACTCGACCTTCTCAACAAAAAGAATATTGGCATCCAAATTGGGGTCCTTAACAACATTGCGTAGAAACCAGGAGATAGAACTCGACAGTAAACCAGGTCCATACTATAATTTATGTTAGGATGGTTCAGCATAATATGCAGCAAAATTTTCTGTCATTCAACGCACAACGTAAAAATATATATTGATGTGAACTGGGTTTCAGATTCGTTTCATTTCGTCTGTCCTTTGGCCGACATTTTGCCAATAACTTTGTTATACCTTATGCATTTGGTCGGATGCTTGAGGATTCAACATTTAACGGATGCTCCTTCATTTCTTACCTTAAGTTTAAAGGTGCCACCGCTTCTAGGTTTTGCCACCAATAATAAGTCATTGAATAGAAATAAGTGTCTGGGTTTAATTGCCATTGGTAACTGTGGAGGAGACATGGCACAGGGTGCTTCCACGAGGAAGATTCTATTGCACGGCGAGCTCATCATTAGGTTTTCTGTCGACTGTAGGTCGCCAAAAGATTTTTTTCGGAAGGATTTCGGTTTCTGCAAATAAATTACACACATTTTTAAGTACTATACTCCATAGACGCTGTGTAGTGAATTAAACAGGTTGTGACTATTCGATTGCATAATTTTCCTCTTTCAGATCATTATTTCAATACGTAGAGAACCACACCGTTTGAATTTATCTGAATACATAAGCACGTTCGTGATTCTTAAAATAGTTATATACATATATATCTTGCTTTGATACAGTGGGTAATTATTATCCTTATTCTCAAGGAAGAAAGATCTCCCATTAGGGACAGACGTTTTGACATTTTTATTACATACGCGTTTAGTGGGAAGATGTGCAACAAGAATGAGTTACGCAACTGGTATAGGTAGATGGATTGACAAGACTAGATTGAAGAGATAATCGAAGAGATTTTGCCGCGAGCGATGTGAACCAGTATGTGAATGTATTTGGTAATGAAATACACTTTCACTATTTATTTTTACCGACAACGATGAAGCAACTCTTGGAGTTTACCACTTTTATTACTGACTGTCAAAATATGGTTACTTCATGTAATTATCTTCTTTGCGAATAATAATTTAAGAAAATATACAATAAGTGTTAAGTCTTTTTTAACCAAGTAGAACTTTCTCTTTGCAAAGTTTATAGAAATTGATACATTTTTATAACGCTAAATTGGCAAAAAATAGAATTTCGCATCTATACGCATTTCAAGGTTATAATTATGTAACGTCCTTCGTACAAAGGTACTGGGGGACATGTAATACATTATGACACACGTTATGTTATGTATTTTGTCTTTCTTACCATATTACAAATAGAATTAGGTTCCGTGAAGCGAAGCGATAAGAAGTCGTGTGGAAATAAGTCCTGGATGCGATCTAAATCTTTCTGTCTTCCATCTAGGGCAGGTTGGGATCCACCGAGCAATCTACCATAGTCAACTAGTCGTTCAGCCTGCAACAGACAGTATCAATTAATATCGGGTGCAATGGACTTTCATACGCGTCGTATTCTTTTTCGTTCACATTTGCTCGGTGAAACTATTGCGCATTTATCGATATAAGAATAAAAAGTAGAATTGGAACTGTAATGAGTTACATAAGCTTGCATTCTGCAGATGTGAACAATTGTTTTAGTAGATCTAACCGATTTCATAGTACGGTTTTAGGTATTTTAAAACATCAAAGAGGCTACCTAATAAAAAATGGAGTTGATGTGAACATGTACCAGTGAAGATTTAAGTTTAAAATTGATGAAATCAGTAGTGTCCACGCGGAAACTAGATGCCTACGGATCGATATACATTAAAAAGACCTTTTTTATCGACAAGAAGGATCAGTCAGTTTCTCGAGTTTGATGGATTTATTACAGTAACAGTGCATAATTAAGAATGAATGGCTAGAGGGAAAAAAAGAGGAATAGTTATGTTTATGTTTATCAGATAATATTTTTATAAGATAATGAGGTGCTGCATATGTAGTGTAATTATGTAATTATGAGAATTTGGCAACAAACGAATATAGCTGCAAGTCGCGAGTACCAACTCGAGGCAGTGCCACCAACCATTAATAAACGTGAAATCGAATTCCAGTAATTGAATTAATGTTGGCAATAATAATGAAGGACTATCTCCTTTATCATCCAGTTCTGAAAATGAATCAGGTAATTTACTTTCTTTAGAACCGGATAGTGAAAATTCATCTTTGAATACTTGTTTTCAACTAGTTGATCATAATTATTGCATTTCTGTTACAATTTCTTCATCTTCGGACAATAATTTCTGTCACCAACACAAAATAAAGAGACGCTATCGTCAATTTAAACAATTCAAATTTTTATTATATTTTCAATTACTTCCATGTTTCTTTTTCTGTTTTTATAATTAATTTTCATTTTCGAGTTCGTACGTTTTTTTAGATGTCTGTGATTTCTGCTAATTCAACATATTGGTCAATATTTTCACCTAATGTGTAATTTAACAATGCCGTAGTAGGTAACAATTCAATTTTACTGTGAATATTACGATTGTTAGCGAAAAAATTTATTCTCAGAAATGATTAAAAGTCGAATTAAAAATGTAGTCACGGCATTATCAAATTAAATGAGAGATGTAAATACGATTCATTAATTACTAGACGTGTCACATTGATGAGATTAAGGAAAATCGAAACATATCTAACTTTTAAATGTCGCGCCATATTTCGAAAGCCCGACTCCGTTATATTTCCATGTTTGGTCGTGTACCAACCCGGAAGGCGCTGTAATGCAAAATTAATGAAAACAAAAACAAACACTCTGGAATAATAAATTTTCATATTTACTATAAATATGCAATGTATTCTATAACTGTCATGGTACATGTTTCATTTATAAATATAAACAGTTCTCACCGTTTTATCGTGAGTTGGAAAACGTCTTCGAACACGAAAAAGCATTGTAACTTTTGCCTCAGTTTTATATAGAGAAATATGAATTTAAATACATATAGATTATCACTAGATTCACATAGTTACACGTTCGGTAGAAGACATCTTGGGCAGTGAATGTTTAAAGCGGTTATAAAAAGATACCATTGTAGAGAACTATTTACTACCATTGAGCTGTGGCAAATTGCGATTTGTCGGTGACTCCGACAGTTACTATTTTATATCTTTTATTAAACAATTTAATTATTATCTCGCTTGAAATAAAAGGCTTGAATAGATTGCGGAAATAACGTAATTACCGAGAAATTGGTTTACCTGTTCGCTAGCCTACGCGATCGTGAATGCATTTGATAAATGCAATTTACTACAGACGTATTTATTATCCATATTTTATGGCAGTTTTATGTTTAAATCAATGTAAAAAGCACTATAAGGAATGAAACAAAATTCTTAAAATTAATTGAATACCTCAAATAAAAGCAAAAGACAAGACGTATATTTAATCCGGTAATTATTAATTATTCTGTTTTTATATTGTCATTTTCGCAAACTCCGCTTTTGCTAAATTTTCGACATCAGCTAATTTAACCGTAATATTTCTCTGTCCAACATTGTTTTTAACAATAGCCCATATTATTTCGATTTTGTTCAATTCTGGATGATACGGTGGCAGTCCTGGAGGTATATGTCCATGTGCACCAAGTAGTATTTTATCAAATGCATAAATCACACATTTATTTTCTTATATTCAACTGGTAAAGTTCTTGTTCCAGCATATTTGGATGAAATTTTCTACTTTTCTATATCTTATCGAACTTTTTTTCCATTTGCTGAATATATCTCTTGACCGCACCCTATCATACTAGGCCTGGTCAGTCCTCAGCCCATCTTTCTCCGAGACAAGTAAAGTGACCCCAACTGTACTTTATGCACATGCAAGAGATTTGAATTTTTCCAAATTCCTTGTGATGTAATATTGCATGTTACCAAATGGTAATTTCTAAATGAATTTGTAAAATATGAATTTGAGTTCGAAGTTATGTCAAGTAGGTGAAAGAATTGCAAGGACTGTGGGCTGATATCACTAATACGTAGTATCGGGAGATCCACACCGCACAAAGTTAATTTAATAAAATTCGGTACATATGTTTCAAGAGCACGTCGGCTCTCATTCTCAACCAATTCCCGAATTCGGGATCTGGTGGAATTGTGGATCTCCCGATACTACGCATTAATGTCAAGTAGGCATAAGCCGGGCAACTGAAAGGTAAGTATTTGACAATTGATAATTAATTTGATGTAATAAAAAAAATGTAATATCAAAAACTTAAAGGAGTATTGAAGAATATAATTTAGAAATGTTATTATCACAAGAAATACATTCAGAGAATTTTATTGAAAAAACTAAATCGCATAGTACCTTAACTACCCTTTGTATGTGTGTTATCTTGTACTCCGCGCTGTTTTCTTTCTTCCTCCGCTTCCCACTCTACTCATCCAATTCTTTCTGTTTCCCTTCTCGAATCATCCTTTCACTATCTTTTAGCCCGCTTACAAATTTAATATTTTTTTCTTTTTCTCAATTTGTATACATAACAATCTAATCATTACTCTCGCAACTAGCGGGTCTTTTCGTCAATGGTTTTCGTACTGTAACATCAGCAGACGGCCCTGTGTGTCCTTTGGATTTTATGGTAGCAACTTGGGTTTGGGTAACCGCACTGGCGGTTCTTTGTTCGTCTGGTAAATCCGTGTTATAATGTATAAAATCCTTCCAAACCCTTTGTTGTGTTGTTTAGTGTAATATATGATAGTGTTGTGTTAATTTACAATACATAAAATATACCCATCACCTGTGCATGGCTGGACACATCAGAGTTCGCCTTTATCGACCGAGCCGGAGATAAAGGGATATTCCAATTATAAAATAATGGGATACGGTTGCTCGAAATAGTAAAACTAAAACAAAAATACCCTACAATCTGAAGATTTTGTATGTGTGCATATTTATTTATTATTTAACATTCTTAATAAGTTAAAGGTAATTTTTGAAATTATTAATCAAATAAGTTACACGAAGCGCAAGGAAATTATCGTACTCACATTAACAGCAGGTTATCTCGTAATATCTACCTTCTCTTGCTATAAAGAAAGCAGGTAAATAAATTCCCAACTGTTACTAGGTAGGTAAGTATCTTACATGGCGAAGCTCATCCTAATGAACCAATAAAATATTATACGGGAGCATCATAAAACCCAAGCTAGCGTCTCGGCCGTTGTCATTTTCATACTGTCCCATTCCTAAACCGGCCTTACCTTAACCATTACGTAGGCTATTTATTTTACTGTATTCACTGTCCTACATTTGAATATATTATTTTTACTAAGGAACAATGCGAAGTGATAAACCCATTTGAACCTATACCCTAAAACCAATTAGGGACGATGAGTAATATATATTTTACTTATAGAATTATGTATATTTTACTATCACTCATCTTCCGTAACAAACTTAAAGATTGCATCTTAACGGATGCATGTGATATGTGTATAGTTTCTGTATGCCATAAGCCTCTTATATTTTATGTCGAAACGCATGCCAACCTAGCAGTTTTGTTTTATTAAATATTTGGGTGTGTTCTATAAAGTCTGTTTGTAGACGGAGAAAGCAGTAAGCAAGTAAGAAAAAACCAGGAATGAAAAAGTAAGTAAATAGTTTTAAGCTGCTGGCTTTCGTTTCTTTAAAGTTACAAAATCAATGAATGTTTTATCTTCACTAACACGCTTCTTGGTTGAAGAGAAAACGGAAAAACAAATAAGCACAATTAGGTGTGCTACTATATGCAGAAGTTACTTTCCTTTACATAAGTACATCCATGCAAACATACATCCATACATGATACAACAAAGCAACGACAGATGCAATATTGAATAAAAGAATATATAAATGATAATTTCGAAGAAAAGAAAGCGATTATAATGGTAAGTCTCGAGGTGAAAGGACCCTTCTACTCTCCCCTTGGTGGCTAGTACGGCCTTAAAGGATTTCAATTGGTCTAAACACTTATACAATCTAATTAAACACTATTTTACTGAAAGCCTAGTTGTTTAACAAGTCAACGGAGTGCAAGTTAAAAAAAATACAAACAAGAGCTGGCCACAAATATTGTGTTGTGGTCCCGGATTTTGAAGTATTAAGACCCGTTTGACACGATGCTAGATTTGTTCAATTCTCAAACTATATCCATGATATACTTGATGTTATACTAAAAAGTCCAGCTGGTTCACTTCATAGATTTCATCTTATTTTTCTATTCAAATTCTCTATTAGAAATACAATGCGCAGGCGTGAAATGTACTGCCAACCCAAATTAAAAAGCTGGAAGTTGTAGAAAAGAAACATAATCTGATATTGACACACTGAAAATCTTGTAAATGACACATTTAGTGTTTCTTCTGTTGCAATCTTAGGGTAACGTTTAATTTATCTCTATCAGAAATAGTTGTTCGCATATTAGTACCTATCTTGTTTAGAAATTTTATCATTTATAACTTCAAGCAAACTTGTGGAAATGTACATCTGTAATACGTAAATAGTTCCTAAATGATTGAATATCTTATTTAACAATTCTCTATGTACAAATGAACACGCTGCCAGCCAGTTCTGTTCCATACGTAATAACACTTCTCTACTCCATATTTTCTTTCAGTTTTTTCACCATCTTATGTGAATAATTTTTTGTGCAACATTTATTATCTGGAATGTCTTTATTAATTGTTGTATTTTCATTATATTCAAGCACTCTAGCTCCATTATCTACTTGAATAAAGATAAAAAACACTCAAATCTATAAATGTAAGCCAAAATAATGAATTTAATTTGATTTCAAAAGTAATATGTAAATAAAGAGAAAATAATGTTGTAAATTAAATTTATAAATTCCGAAAAAGAAAACTCTCAAAGTAAAAGACGCTTCTGTAACGGCAACATAAATGGTATGCCCGAATCACCGCTGTTACGAGCATACTAACCTAACTGCTACAACGACAACTCCTAGTATTCTATGCACCCCACCTGCGAAGCACGACTGCATTCGGGAGATGGCGTGATGACATCGCTGCTTGATGAAATACATTTCTTATAGACGGCTTTCAAGTTTAGAAATGGCCAGCGCTGTATATGTACGTTAACATAACATTGACTTGTCAGAGTAGCCTACCAAATATATTTCTCTCTATACCATTTGTCTTTGTTTAAAGTAATTCACCTTCCGACAGAAATTTAATATTACCTAAATGCCTATGTATTTATAAATGTAATTAGGAACGGAATGATAATTATTAGAAATTGACTAGAATCACGTCCCTGGAGATATTAAAGAGATAAATAAGGTAGGTATTTCTATAATTTCCGGATTTAACACTTTTTATTTATTTATGTTAAGTTATATTTAAATTACCCGGCAATAATACAGTCCGGTAAAGTGAAATTCCTGAACACAATTATCGTTAAACGCTTTTAATAAACCCATCGCGTTTCAGCCCAGTGATATTTAAAAGGAAATACAAGATACCATTTGAAAGCGAATGGTTGCAATGCCAAGGATACTTATCTAATCGGGAAATTCAATGCGAAAGGCCCAGTTAATCTCGGAGTCTATATCTCTTGTTATAAGATTAGAAAACTCTTCCATTTAGGATTAAGGATGAAATTACTAAAGAAACCACTTAGGATTATTGTAAGATGCGGATAAAATAATGTTATCCTTTTCGCTTGAGATCATACTTGTTCGTAAATAAACAGTAAGACGGCTTGGTATTATCTTCATTGTTTTAAATATGTAATTTAGCTAATTTCAAGTGCTAACTGTAGCTGGATCTATTGATATATTCTATTTCTAGGAACATTTTTGAGAAATAATAATGACGGTTTCATATTGGGTTGAAGTGACAAAGAATTGAGAGCGCAGGCTTTTATTAAATATGTTGATATTTCATAAAAATGACATTTTTATTTCGAGCTGCCGGGGTTTCAATACTTCAGTAATAACTTTTAATTTGTTTTGTAGACATATTTCTTATTTTTTAAGAGATATAAAATAGGAAAAAGAGGATTAGAATAGGTTAAATTGGTTTGCAGTTGCTTTATCTTTTTTGTCCTGATGAATGATCCTTATATCCGAAACTATAACAACAGTTAAAATTGATCACTAAACCTTTTGGTTACTTGTGCTCTTGCAATGCTTAAACATCGTGCTCTTCAGTGAATCAAACAGAATGCTGAAATTTGTGGATCAACTTAAGATTGCAAGTTGAAAAAAGATGTTCACCGCGGCACAATACTTTAAAGGTTTGAATTCATAATTTGTTGGGATGAGTAATATTGTAATTCTTGCTGAAATGCACAAAACATACATTCTCAAATGAAGTATGAAGATGATATGCTTTTGCTGACTAAATCATGGTTGTAACAAACTATGACATGCAGATTCTTTAAATGACTTGAAGATTATTGCTAAATTAAATTTAAATAGCAGTGTATTACAGTGTTTTGTAAAATGCGAAGGCTACTAGGCCGATATCAGAAAGCAAGATTCTGATCTACAATAATGAGACCAGTTTGGCTATATTGTGCCGAAGCCTACGCCAGGCAATAATACAACGGAGTCAGTTTAAGTTACTACGCACGATCACAAACGCACGGATCCTAAGATGTCTTCAATCAAACGCACCACTACGACTTGAGAATCTATAGCTGTAGAAGAAAAATGTGTACGCCACCCCAACAAACTGGAACGTCATTTCAACAAACTGCTGCATCCATTTCTTCCCAAAGAACATAATCGGAAAATACCAAAAAGAATCTGGCCAGCAGGTCTGAAAGAACGATAACGAAGACTTCTCACTGAGGAAGACCGCATCAAACCAATCAAGAGCAACCTGGTTCTTAGGAAAACACATAGCTCATACAATATTCTAGCAAAAAAAGGATCATCGTCTTCATACGTGGGCCCAGAACCAGCCCTGGGAGCGCATAGAACAGTACGAGGGCAGGTACGAAAATGGGTCTAAGAACAGCACAAAGAATACTGGCAAAATGCAACCAGGCAAAGTCATTGTAAAACCTTTATTGATGGGCCATTAGTAAATAAGGCTGACGAACTACTAAATCTTACTAGGAATCATCTTCGTACAGTAATAGGTCTCCTGACAGGATAATGTGCACTGAAGGGGCACCCACAGAAATTTGGGGTTGACATTGAGGACCGAAGCTGTAGACTGTGTGAAGAGGCTATAGAGACTGCATACAACATCCTATGTAAATGCAAGGCCTTAGACCCTAGAAGAGAGGCAATCTTTGGAAAACCAATACAAAAAGTCAAGAGACTGAAGTGTTTCCGGAGACTCATTTCAGACGGCTCCCATTAAAAGAAAACCTTAAAAAGAGTAAAAAATATCTTGTTATCTAAAGATATGTCTATAATTCGTTAGCGTTTTGTTTCTGTATTAAATTTTGTGCGTCATCATTGTGTATTTTTGATGTAATGATTAGTCTTCAGAATATATATGATAATTTCAAGGAAGGAGTAGAGTTTATTCTTAATTTAACGATTGTTTATTTCCAAATCAACTGCCATTAAATGCCTAATGTTATATATTTGTTTTAAATATTTTTACCACTTAGATAACGTGCAATTATATGATTCGATCTATAAACATTTTTAGTTTTATTTTTGATGCAATCCTTTCTTTGTAATTCCATTATGACGAATACAAAAAAATAACTACCGAAATTGCCAGACCCTTCTATAATTTTCCATTCCTATTAGCTGCAAGTTCACGTAATTATTTTCGTCATCTTTTACATTGGATGCAATCCTACCGATGCAACGTACGGTAAAGGCAAGAATAAAAGCAACATTGACGAGCAAGTCATTACAATAATTTACAAACATGACTAGAGTAAAGACGCTGAGACAGGTTAATATATAAAAGTTTAAGCAGTCAGAAAACAAAAAAATAAATAAACTATAAACTAAATTAAGTAAATTAAAAAGGTAAATTTCCATCGGCCAGTTTTCCATGCAATAATCGGTGTAAAATTAGCTACATGGTTATATACACTAGGATTTCATCAGATTTTTGAATGGTGGTACGAGATGACTCACAAGGATATCTGTAGATGGGGTTATTTTAACTAGTAGCACTTGTTTGTGTAGCTATAATTTACTAAATCACCACTGCCGACCTTAATAATGGGGACTGTATTTTATTGTTCCTTTCTTCGTATTCGCAAAGTTGTGTCTTCTTGTGAATCATTTTCTCAAATACTACTGCAATAATACAACAACAAGTCACTTCAGGTAGATGTTTTGGTGGCTTCGTAGGATATAAACTTTAATATTTAGGTAACCAACTGTGTACGCATAAAGATTGAGTAATATTTCCCTAATATTTATATGTACATACATTTAACATCCGAAGATGATTCATTTCTTATTAGGACATCTCTTAACATTTACAATCCTGTAAATTTTTCAATGTTGACAGCCTTATTTAACCATACAAGATGTATGTAATAGACATATTTTTCATATTCATAAATTGCATCAATTCATAAATATAATCTATTGTGTTTGTACAGCTGGTACTTAAAGTAAGGTTTGGATAAGTTATCGACATTTGCGGTACTGATGCAATAACGTAAATTTGAAAGATTTGCATACAACAGAAATATTATACATTTGCCTAGGTCTTTTCAACTATATTGTATTCACCGAACAGATGGGATACAAAAAATGCGTGATCAATGCGTGATACGAAAACTAAGCTTTCTATTGGTTGGTAAGAACTCCCGAAAAGCCCATTGCAAACGATGCAAATTAAAAAACCGTATTAAAAGGCGCTCTTTATAATTCAAGAAGCGCTCTTTATAATTCAAGAAGCGATTATTCGAATGATGCTATAGACTGTTTAAATAAGGGTGAAAATAGCATCATAAGTTCTAAGATTAAATTTCTGTTTCTTGCTACAAACAAATAGAATAATTGCACTGCTAAAATAAGACAGAAAGTTATTATCTTTCTGCCCTATTTAATTTACTTATTTATTTATAAAATTTATAAATCAAATTCATTGATTAAAATGCATAACAAAATATATAATACATCCCTGTATTGCATACCAAGGACGCGCAATGTTTATATATAATCAAACATAACCACAACATAAGCCCTTTATTCCTCTGCGGTTTCCTGTACTTATTCATTTCAGTTTTGATCTCGTCTTTTCCCTCCATATTCCATATTTATATCTTTTTTATGCCACTTTTAAGCTTGAAATTATATAATTATTTATAAAAATCAACCATAGTAACATTCGCATTACACACCGAAAATTAAGATAACGAAGGATAATATAAAAAAATTATAAATATCATTAAAAATAATCATAATGAGAAGGATGAACTTAGTACGCTGTTGTCAATGTATGCATCCTCGGCTATATTTTTGTCAGTCCAGGATAAACTAGGTATCTGCTTTTGCAGCCAGAATTGTTGGAAGCCGTCTTTGAATATAAATTTAGAATTTGGTGCTACATCTATCAAATCTTCTTGAAATTTTGGAGATTCTTCTGTGCTTTTACTCCAGAACAAAATCGGGTATGTTCATAGTTAAAATATCTCCAAATCGTTGATTGAAGTCAGAATGGAGAGCATCCAAGTGCTGACAAGCAAGTCTTCATCATAACTTTCGTTTGTACAAAAAAAGATTTGCCACATACCCAGATAACAGCTTTTGTTTTCATTGAATTTAGTTCATCGCCTTGAAATTGCGGATCTGTTTGGTTAAATTTGTTAAGTTTTCCAAATAAGCTCTCATTTTCTTAACCAATCAAGTCGGCTCGCTATAGCATCTCTTTGATTTCTAGAAACTCGAGCATCGAGCTAAACATATTATAAAACCGATTCCAACAGGCAGAAATAATAAGTTTCTGTTTGTGCAAAAACTGCTGAATTTATTTACCACTCAATCCTATCTGTAGCAGTTTGTACAATACAAAATTAAACTACATTTTTAATTTGGAGTCCTACAGTAAACTGCATAGCATGCTCGTTGTCCGAAGAAACTGTTTGCACTAAAAGTTGTATTTTACGGTGTAGAATCGTTCAAATAATGAAGTAGAAAGTTCCCATGGTCACTTATTTCAATTGAATTCTTACAACTTGGCGACTCAAGTGACGCATTTAGTTTGGTATTCCATTGAGAACAGTAGACTTTGATAATTCAAATTTAAAATATTGTATCAGTCAAATAATGTTTATAGGAATAAATAGGATCGTATTTTGCTTATTTTCATATCTAGAAACAATAGATAAAATTTACTTAATTATTAAATAATAGAAGAGCGTAGCTTGTATTGTAGAACTAGATTAAAATATTATTACCATTTTAATTAATAATTACACTTAGTTACGTGTTCCCGGAACACGTAACTAAGTCGCCATCCTCAATA
Source organism: Osmoderma eremita (assembly GCA_031763485.1). NCBI lineage: Eukaryota > Metazoa > Arthropoda > Insecta > Coleoptera > Scarabaeidae > Osmoderma > Osmoderma eremita. The sequence goes on along the minus strand of JARFOC010000277.1, from coordinate 5,466 downwards.
CACATTACAAAGTAAGTGTTAGACGTTATGTCAGTTAAGTAAAACGTTGGAATCTTCGTGAAGGATATACCCTCCAAGGTTTTATCTTTTTTCCTTTGCATCATTTTTTTCCACAGAGAGGATGGAAACTTATTATTAGTTGCTGATATGGCCACTTAGATTTAATTAGTTTAATTAAAGTGATAAGGATATATTGATTTAGTTCTACAGGACTTCATTGACTAATGAGTCACGTGATAACTTTCGTACTATTTGCTTAAGTTGATTTGCAAGTATACATGTATACTTAACAATCTTCTCCCATTATTTGCTGGTTATAGTGTAAGGAATCCGCTAAAGATAATATATAAAGAATACGTGGTGCTCTGGTTGTTTTGTTTTTAGGGCATTTTATCAAATAGTATTAAACTTAGATAGCCGAAATTCAAAGGTCATAGATACCAATAGACTAAATAGAAGATTGATGCTACCATAGATTTATCACAATCCTATTAAGATATAATTAGAAATATGCCCATTAAAAATATGCATTAATTACTTACAAGAGAATATTTTATTCTTGATTGATTTATGGAGAATGTACTAATAAGTTTGTTTCTGTAAGTAGAGTCACTATTGTGCCAGGATGCTCTGTTATCATGAATGCTAATAAATTGAGCAACATAAACTCAATTTGATATTTTATTACACTGCAAATGTTTGTGTTATTATACATTTTGAAGGGCCTTCCTTAACAAGTGTAAAAAAAGTTAATTACTCGAATATAAAAACATTTTATTTCGAAGATATTGGCAGCAACATTCTTATTTTAAATAGACGCCATATTGCATTTTACACACTTGGGTTCCATTTTTCTTGCTCCTATCAGTTATACGTGTCTATAATTAATCAAATTAACCTTCATATGGAAAATTTCTTCATATCTTTTATGATTCGGAACATATTTGACTTTGAAGAAGATAGTAATTTTCAATCAGAAATTGCCTAATTTCTAAACTATTCGGAAGTTTTAATTTTTTCCAACGGAATCCGAATTAACACTGAAAACTGCATAACTGGTAATTCAAACAAATCTCTATGTTTAATAATAAAAAACGAATACCCCTACTCAATCTGGGACAGACTGTATATTATGACATCTACACAGGTTATCTTTAAAATGTTACATTGGTAGTAAACATTATTAAAAACCAAAGCACTTTTGTATTACCTCTTTTATTTTACCAGTGTAAGTAATTTTTTAGCACTATTAATTCCAGCAATCAAATGATGAAATTGGTAATTAACGATATTAAAGGATTTTTGCTAATAACTAATATTTATCTTGATTCAAGAGCCAGATGATTTGAGTTATTATGACGACATGAATTTTTGTTTTGAAAGCGATGGATTGCGGAAAGCATAGTTACCATATCTTGATCCAGAAGCTGATAATTACTGGATTGTAATTACTGCCTTTCGCTTAAAACGAAAATTCCTTTAAGAATCCCAAAAAAGAGAACCGCTTCAGAAAGCTATCTACCTTAAAGAAATTGATTAGCCTTTACCCCATCATTCTATTTTGCCTTCTTTTGATTTATTTATTTACAATTACCCAACAGAACATCCTTTTACAGGTTAAATCAATCAATAAAGAATTAAAGAAATGTATACAGGAACACGGCATAATATAAATATATATATATATATATATATATATATATATATATAATGAACATATATATAAGAACTATAGAAAAATTTACAAATAGCAATAATAAGATAAAATGCATTCACTCTTAATACATTAAATAAAAACGTCCTCAAAATGTATACATATTAGCACACCGACTGATACGCGAAACAGGAGCATTCAATAAAACGTTGGTTCTGGAGGCAGGGATGAAAAAAGACGCTGCAAATCTGGATGACTAATGAGGCACATTTAATTATAGTTTGAACAGCAGTAGTCAATCAGTCCATGCAGCAGCCTCCACGCAAATCTAGCTTCATGTCCTTGGCGCCGAGAAGTTAGTGACATCATGGCGTGTTTCATAAGCAGGACCTCATAGTCAATACCCCGGGGAGGATAAGTTCCATCAACTTTAAATGACAGGAATTTCAGAAACTTACGTTGAATGCGCTCAATCGAAAGACGATGGCAAAGATAATGCGGACCACACCACAGCCGCGTACTTTAAACCGCTCACTACGAACGCAAAAAACAAAGATTTCAAAACAGTTAAGTCTTGGAAATATTTGGAAACACGCATAATAAATCCGAGCTTTTTACAAATAGGTAAGCATACGTGAAGTAAACTGAAGTTGGTTGTCAAAGAGAATTCCGAGATCAAAGAATGTATTGCTTTTAGATATGATATCAGCCAGTACTACATAGGTGGAAGGAAATGTGTTACGTTTACGAGCATAAGAAACTGAGTAACATTTAGAAACATTAACCTTTAATTTATCGGACACCAATCAACTATCGCGTTCAGATTGTCTTGCAAGAAATCTGCATCGTGAACTGAAGAAATTGATTTAGGGTAGAATCAAACTTCATTAATTCTCTTCTACTCCCTGGTAATGGATTAGAGATCATCAAAAACTGTCGAACGAATACGTGTGAGTCATTTATGATAATGGATTGAAAATATCAATACCTTATGCATTATTATTATATGCCGATCTGTATCTTTCATGTGTCGTGATTGGTGACGTTTATTTTTAATTTCTTGTTCTGCCGCAAGTTTTTTAAGTTGTGTATTTATAAATTTTTCCTTCAAAGGTATCTGGAGAAATCTCAAAATTACAATGCCGATTACACATAGTGTGCGTAGACAAACTTAGTAAGGGGCGTATATGCCCCAAAGGAGAAATCAACTTCATATATTCTCCCATTATCCACTCAAGGTTGTACTTCGATTCATTCACTAATTAACGCAATGGACGCAAATTCCGGTTCATGCATATTTGATCGTTCATCGAAAATTAGTTTAGAAAGTAAAATTCATGTTATCGTGCAAATGAGTGGCACTAGACTCAAGCATTTCTACATACGAACAATACTAGAGTTACACAAAAAGCATTGTAGGCCTAGTTCGAATAAGTTTCAGAATAATATATACAGATTATGGCGGTTATTGAGGACATATAAAATAAAGGTACATACTTACAATTAGTTACTCGAAATTTATTCCATTTAAAGTTAATAAAGTGTCAACACCACTAGAGTAAAAATTTAATGTAAGGTAATTAAGTCACTATACATTAGATTTGTAGCATGCTACAACGATTTTCGGTTATTACAAAGGTTACGACAAAGATTTTTATTTAAAACCGTTTAAAAAAATTACGAGGCGAAATTTTGATTGCGTTATCTTACATTTTACAAACTCCGTGTGCGAGGGATGCCTTTTATATTTCGGGAATAGAGAACAGAAACTAAAATTAATCATAGTACACGGCTTTATTGTTTTTCAAAAGATTCTCCATGGAGATCAATACACTTTTGCATGCGATTGAAACAGTTTTCGAAGCACTTTTTCCGCTCCGATTGAGATAGCTCCAAAATATGCTTGTACGTCAAAATGTTCTGAGTAAGTATACTGTCAAAAATGCCGAAATTTACGATACAGGCGTCAGTTGTCAGGTGGCAGCACTTGGCACGTCTATTCCCGAAATATATGATATGAAGTATATGATTATTATAACATTTAGATTACAGATACAAAGCGTTCTAAGGGTGGTATCAATGGCTCCTTGGATGGAAAATTGAATTAGATGATTCAGTAGCCCTTAAATGAGGTATGCACAGTATGATTGCCAACGTAGTTTTGGAAACAGAGTGCAGTTGTTAAGCAAAAATACGGACTCAAAAATATCAAATCTAATTCGGCGACGTTACTCGATTGAAGTGACCTCATTTCTCCGATTAAAAAACGGTGAATAGTATAATTAGTATAGTATTTGATGAGCGTATAATGCCATAATCATAATACACGAGGATGAAAAGTTATAAACACGAGTGAAACGAGTGTTTATTATCATCCGAGTGTATTAGAGGCATTATACGCGAATTAAATACGACGTTTTATCTACGACTATCATAAAAATATAAAAATAAAACGAAGTTACTATTCCGATTATTCTTATTTAGGCAACCAACATTTCACAACTCAGTAAAAATGACAGGTCAGTGTTTTATAATTCATAAAACACTAGTGTTTTATAAGCAGGTTTATGTATCTATAGTTATGTATATAATGAACATATTATTTAATAGTCGTAGATAATAATTATTTATGTTTATATATTCGTTTATTTTAAGAATAAGGTATTTACGTTTCAGTAGTAATTTGGAAGACATTGTATAATATAATAATATTAAAAAGTCTACGTCCACGGCAGCTATATGCTGTAAAACGCATGTCTGTACTAAATCTATTCAATGGAAAAATTATGCACTGAGATTTCTTCAAAAGCTAGTAAGGGGTGACACTGATTGTTCGCACTTGTTGGCTGGAGTTAATTTTCATGTACCTCGGACCCATTCACAGACGCAGCGGTTTGCCAGAAGGGTCCACACAATTCTGTTGGCCAACCAATACATTCGTAAACACACTGTTCGGATTACTCCTCCCGCACAAAGTATTAATTAATTCGGGACGACACGTGTTTCGGGAATACGTAGATTCCCATTATCCGAATTCGGTTATTCGACTTGATAATGGGAATCCACGTATTTCCGAATTAATTAATACTTTGTGCTGGAGGAGTATTCCGAACAGTGTGTTTATTGTGCTGCCCCACAGTCCTTGCAATCTTTACTAATACATTCGTGTATGGTACCTGATAACACGGGAATCGGACGGGTCGCGTTGGTGGATCCGCCATCAAGGAAGGCGAATCACGGACTGATCTGTGATGTTCGTGTAAAATGTGGAGAACCAGGACCGGTCGCACGAAAGTTCATTGAATATTTTATTGCGTTACCGTAAACTACTTGTTTATGGGGATGTAAAAGTAAATATTATTGGATTAAAAATGGAAAAAACATTCCATATGAATGTTTCATAATAAAATGTTTTCGATACATAGTTTTAGGAAATTGTACTACTATTAGATGGCAACAAAATATTTTGTGTTGAAAGAGTTTCTCGCACGAAGAGGCAAAAGCTTTTAAAATAGACGGCGACAGGTTTATTACTTTGTAAAAGGATCCTTATGTGATCAAGTATGTAAAAACTACTACAGAGTTAAATAGAAAGTTGTGAAAAAACCCGGTGGAGAAAATGAAAGATTTATATAAATATAAAATATAGATTATATTATAACATATTTTATCAAATTTATTGTAATCTAATAGACTTTGTCAGACCTTTGATACCGATATTAGTTAGTTACGTTAGTTACGTCATGGTTAAGCCGTTTCTGGAATCACAACAACATACGCAGTCCTTCTGGCGGGAATGACAGTCCATGCAC
>JARFOC010000275.1:278251-313799 GCA_031763485.1 Osmoderma eremita | reverse complement strand
TAACTTTATAGGGCAAATTTTTGTATTCGTTCACTAGCCATTTGGACAATTTATACGTCGGCGAGTCAATTCCCGCAACAATTGGCCTCATTGAATCACCTTGTGTATTTTCGGGAGACAGTACATTTTTGGTACAATGGGGTTAGAGGTATCTATTAAAAACATGTAGCAACGCCGTGTGGTATTCCCATAGGTCCTGTACTGTCTTCTAAAAGACGAATTGGCAATAGATAATTTCATTTGTTGTCAGCTTGGGAGATAGTTTAGACAAGTTAGACAGCTTAGACAGACAGAACCGCCATGAACACCTGTTTAAGCTGTCTGTCGGTTAGGCAACCAATCGGTCTAACTTGCAGGTGGTCATGTGGGAGTGACGTTACGCAAGGCAGGTGGTGATGGGTTAAAGATTAAACTTTGACACCTAAGTTAAATCTTATAAGATATTGTTTCAGAATCTTATGGCTATTCTCCTCATATGTAACGTATACAGACTGATATAATATTAAAGATACAGAATCGGTTAAATTGACGCAGTTGCTCAGAAATGTCAAATTTGTGTAAGGTTTGTGATATATTAAAAAAAAAAAACAGTCCAACATTTCAACGTTAAATATATTTGTAACTTCTTAGTTAATGGTAACTTGATACTTTATTAATTCTACATGTCAATTTTGTAGTAAATAGTTTAGTAAAAATAAAAAGAACCCCTTTTTGGCGATTGTGTTTGAACAGTTTCCTCATCCTCTTCTTACTATATTTTTGACGTTATCTTTCTAAGTTATTACTAATTGGTTTTTATCTTATATTCTCGCAAATGTTCCCCCCATAATTTTGTTCTATTATATTTCTTTGTAGCTCACCTTCCAACGTACACAATCCTAATTTTATTTTTATAAATTTTAACATTTCTTAGAAATCTGGATTGCGTTTATTTTCTGCATTTTTAGGATAATTGTACTGGTAGTATTATGGCCTCCTCAAACATTTGGGAGGGTTTATTAGATTCGTCTTTGGAACTGGGTACGTTACTCATACATAACAAACCTTAAAAAGACTCCACACAGGATAAATATATACAAATTGTATACGTATTTCGGCTAAGTTTAGCGTTAGTGCTGAGGATGGCAACTTCGTTGCCGGAATACGTGAAGTGCTTTTAGGGTTTGTTAATTGTGAGGGTTTATTAGGAAATATGAGTATTATTTTCCGGAAATCATTTTGTAATAACTGTTGCAACAAGTGTAGGTCTTTGTGGAGCTTGAGTATCTTCATTTTTTATTCCGTGGGCTTCATTTTTTTTATTTGTATTGATATATGCTTCTATGGTTTTGAGTTATCAGGAATGGAATTTTATTTATGAGAGAATTAAATAATAAAGTTCCGGAACGAATTAAGTTATTCGATTCTCCGCACCCTGGTGTATTATAACTGTAATGTTGAGATGTAATTTGAGAAAAAATAAAGGAAATTCAGAAAAAAATGCTATCCTATTGTTAGTAAACATCAAATTGCTATTACTTTCTATATCCCACACAACCGGCTCGTTGTACTGTATATGTATATGAAGGTGCTTGAGGGCGTAGCGAGCAAGGGGAGCACGAGCTAGAAAAAAAGACGAACATTTAGATTGTTTTCTTCCCTCGTTCCCATCCTGATTTATTCCAAGCGTCCCGACGTACAAACATAATGAGGCAGTTTACAATAATCCTTCCCTTTCTCCGTCATCGTCCTGAATACATGTATAAATTCCAGATCTCCACCGTAACAATAAGCATTCACATTTGTAATGGATCCCATTCTTCTTGATTTTACCCGTACTTTCTTCGCCGCATCCTTGTTCGACGCTGTGCGATTCTGTGATCGTTCTCTCTCTCTCTCTCTCGCTTACTGATGTAACGGTTCGGTCTTTGGTCGTCAACGCCAATAAATAATTCATAATTTGAACGAAGCCGACTTCTGAAAACATCGCTCCGAAAGAGGAGGCCACAATCAAAAATTTAAGCGGCAGAAATACTTACTGACAGTGTTTGTTCCACGAGAACGTATGTCTGTGATCTTTATGAGAATTGACTGATTCTCCAACATTATGGAACTGAAATATTACGGTACGCTTTATGTCTTTTTAGTATGCCGGATTTGTGTGTTGGTGATGTATATTAATTTATTTTTTATTTGTTATTATCAAGTGTGTAACATTGTGTATACAACAAAATTTTTGTTAATATTGTTTTTGTATTTTAGGCTTTTGACATATTATTAAAACAATGTAACCAGGATTTTGTAAGACAGACAGCAATGGTTTGGCAGACGCCTTAATGATTGCTAATTTTTCAAAAGCAATTCTGATGTTATTTCTCCGGAAATCAGCAATGTAAAAGCGACTAACATTTTAACTAATCTTAATGTAAAATTTAGTTACATTATGTAATGTTTTGTAGTGCACATGGAGCTGTGACGGAGAGTATGCTGTTGGTTATGTCAATTAAAAACAAACAGTGATATGATTATAAAGGGAAAAGTGTGCCGTGAATTTAAAATTGACGATGGGAATCCACGTTGTTCGTAAACACGTGTCCCGAATTAATCAATCTATTTATATATAATATTTATATTTACATCGAAATGATCTTTAAAAAAATGTTTTACTGAATTAGCCCCGCTCTCAATGGAAACCCTTTTAGCAAATCTTAATATATTTTTTGGAATCCTCAGGACCATTAATAATTAATTTTGCAGGTATCTTCTTATTAGTTGACGTATTTTTACATTTTGGCGCACCACAACACTGACTATTTTCCATTTTGTTCATTTTTCCTAAAACAAGAATGTAGAGAATTGAGCGCTGGGGGATTTACACTTCTGTCGTATTCTCGGACCGCTGGAAACGTACAAGAATTGACTCCAGCATTAATAATGGTGATCCAACTTTAATTTCTAGTTATCGACGCATTTCTATTCTACCCAACTTTTCCAAGGTATATGAACAAGTGCTTTACAACTGCATTTATGATGGTGTTAAAACTTTCATTGATGAACATCAACATGCCTTTGTGGTGGGGCGTTCTGCAGTTACCAATTTATTATCTTTTGTTGGTAAGTATCTGAGACACTGGATAGGCGTCGTTAGGTAGACGTTGTGTATGCTGACATTTCAAACGCATTTGACATTATACTACTGAATAAATTGTCAAGCTTTGAGTTTGATTGAACTTATGAATTCCTACTTTGCAACAGACAATATTATGTCATGTAAATGGACTCAATTCTAGTGAATATATGTATACCTTCCTCTAAGGTCTCACAAGGATCCAATTTGGGTCCTCTCCTTTTTTTGCTTTACATAAATGATTTGTTGCAAAAACTTTCAATTCCTCATCATTACATCATTCTATGATACAAATCTACAAACAAACTACAACAAAATTACAAACGAATTTGGAAATGTTGTCTGAATGGTGTGAATTAAATACGCTGAAGTTGAATGTTAATAAGTGTTCGTTAGTGAGGTACAGTCGCATAAATTCTTCTTTTATATTTAACTTCGTTTTGCATCATCTACCCTTAACCAGGAAAGAGAAAAGACCTCGGCTTTGTGTTTGATTCCTCTTTCAGTTCTCCACTTTAATTTGATTCGGTATGTATCTCCAAAAATTTCTATAACATTCAGTTTATTAAAACCTTATATTATGCTTATGTTGGGTTGCACGTTGGAGTATGCTAGTATAGTATGCTTTCCAATTTGTGATTGCCATTCCTCCAGAGATGATTCTTCTGATTCTGAAGTTCCTTACCTTCAAAATCAACGGTATTTATCTTGCTTTGGGTACCCTTCAGGATGTATTGCAAGCTGGGCATCGATGGCATCATTAGCGCAGCATCTCTAGCGAGATCAGCACCCAGCTAGATTTTATACAATTTAATACATGGCTTAATCGACCGTCTCTAGCTATTATCTGAAATTGCATTTAATGTACCAAGAATTTTACTAGGATGACCAACCCTTTACAACAGCCCAGGCTGAGGACCAACATGTTTCAACGTATCCATCTTATGCAGAAATGCTGATCGCCTTGTAGATGATGTTTGCCATTTATTTCCGTAATTGCACTTGCTTGTTATCTGTCATCTACTTTAGTATGAATCCTTCCTTTATCGGATACATGCACATCGTGTGTTTTTTTGTTTAATTCCTAGTTTTAAATAATTGAAAATGGCAACGAATAAAACTTCAATTCGAGGTTGTTTACTCTATGAGTGCAAACTTGGTACCAAAGCTGCAGTGGCGGCGCCAAGAATATGTACCACATTCGGAGATGATACCATAAGTGATTGAACAACACAGAAGTGGTTCAAAAAATCTTCTTCGGGAAATCTCAGCTTGTCCGACGAAGCAGTGTCTGGGAGACAGAAGATCATTAAGAACGAAGATATTCAACATGTTCTGGAGGAAAATTCCAGTAGAATGTGCCTAGAGCTTACAGAAAGGTTCGATGTGATTGATGAAGCTATTCGTTTGCACCTTTATCGGCTAGGAAAGAGGTGGAAGTTAAGCAAATGGGTCTCACATGAATTGTCAAATGATAAAAAATTAAGTCGTCTTACCATTTGTCGGCAAACATTTCATGAAACGATAATGAATCAATTTTTGATCGGATATTGTACTCCAATTCTAAGCGTTCGTATCATTGGTTATCGCCTACTGTTTCGCTACGGTACACTCTCAAACCTTCCTTGCGCCCAAACAAGATTTTATTGTGTGTTTGGTGGACAGCAAAAGGAATTGTCCATTATGAGTTTTTGGAAAGTGATCAAACTACCACGCTGACTTGTATTGTGAACAGCGTCAACGAGTACAAGCAGCACTCATCCTAAAACAGCATTCTTTAATCAATCGAAGGAAAATGGTATTCTTACAGAATATTTCCAGGCCGCATACCGCAAGAGTAGCCCGGAAAAGATATCTGAACTTGTCTGGGAAACGTTACCACACTCTTGATATTCTGCTGACATTTCGCCAAGTAATTACTAGCTTTTTTGTGTCTCTTAACAACTATATGAAGCACATACAGTTCAAAGCTCGAGTTTATGTAATAAATGCAGTCCGTCAATCTTTGATTCAAAATCCATAGAGTTCTACAATACCGGCATACAAAAATTGTGTGACGTTGGCAAGAGGTCATTGAGTGTGATAGTAATTACTTGTATGAATTGTTGCGTAATAAATATGTATATGTTACCATCAAACACCGCACGAACTTATTTGATTACCTGATTTTAAGTTATATTAAAATACCGACAAGAACCTGTCAAGGGTCGAACGTTCGACACATGCAATATCTACACGACACGGTTTGTCGAATCACTGACTGGCCGACGTGTGAGGCGTCGTATAGCAGCGGTTTGAGGGGTGTCAATCGAACATTTGGTACAAACATTTGACCCAACGTTCGTCACATCGTGTGGAAGCGCCTTAACACTATGCCATGACATCTCATGGCGTATGGTGTTTGCAGGCATTTTGTTGAATTGCATTTAACTTGTTTTATTACATTATAGACCAGATGCAAATATTCGAATGAAGGTGCTACCACGCCAGTTGTCGAACATTTTCAAACGTTCGCTACTTGGAGGTTTGACACACGGTGTGGCTGTATAGCTGGGGTCCAATGTTCAACCCTTACGCATTGTACCAAACGTTGGACGCATTCTGTTCGCAGCGCTTTCATAATTTTAAACAATGCTTCCGTGCTGCCTATTCTTAAACACCAGATGCAACAAAGTCAGCAATCGGCGTACAACCGTGCGCAGTCCAAGATCAACTATTAGAAACTATTTCTAATATACTGATCAACATTAACATCTTTTTGATTACGAAGGATTTATTAATACGAGGGGGCTCTGTCATGTGTAAAAATGTGTCAATAGTCTGTTTATATATAAACACACGACTTTTTTCACAATAGAAGATTCTTAATATTGCCGCTTCTGTTTGTTTCTCGTCACGTATCTCATTTCGCGCGTCCGATCGATTGTTCTGCCGCTTGTTCAACGATCTATTGTGGCGATTATTAATTTCCCGCGGTGTTTTTGATTTATTAGTTCGCGGACGATGGGGTCGCGGGATTCCTTCGACAGGGTTCTTCCCCATCATTCATTCGTTCCTTTTCCGACGTTCCTTCGGCACATCTATATACGCACACCGATGTGGATTTATGTTTCTCCGCTGCCAAAACATTCATTAGCGGTGCCGAGCTGTAGAAGCAGCGAGGAAAAATGCGGGCGCGAGGAAACGTGAAACGAATAGAATTTATCGCTTAATTCATATACTTTAATTTCGACACCCAGAGAGCGTTCGCGCAGAGATGAATGCCGAGCAGGATCGTATCTTTTCATTTAGGAAAATTTCATTTCCTTGACATAACTTCTTTAGTTAATAATGAATTTGTGAATGTATGGCATTCCATGAAACGTGTGAATGAATAAGATCTACGTAATATTAATTCTTCAGAATAAAAATACGGAATAAAGTGGATTGAATATTCAATATAATTTATGGTGTAATAAAATCCTTTCAACTCAAAATGTGATTTGGAATAGACAATACACTCACAATAACATTATAACTCATCAAAATGTATTTCCTTGCCATTAGTTGATACAATACAGGTATTTCCCCAAATGCCTTAAAGATAGTAGAAATCCACTCGATCCTTAAAAAAGCCAACACGACAGACATTCGCAACTATCGAGCAATTTCATTATTACCATCTTTTTCTAAAGTCTTTGAAAAAATCCTTTACAATAGGCTATTAGCGTTTTACCAAGGATTTGATATTATATTGTTATCTTTACCAAATATATCTTCTGCGGATGCAGTTTGTGGTTCAATGACGGATCTATTAGACTATCAACATTAACATTTGTGAATGATCTACATCAGTCAATGAATTTATGCAACATTTATCAGTACGCTGACGATACAGCTTGCGTTGTGGTTAGAAACTTATTTGATGATTTGTTTGCCAGCGTAAGGGGAGTTCTGGGTGATAATATTTGGTGTGATATAAATTGTTTCAATTTAAATTTAAGTATGTAGGTATAGGATACGGTGGCTTAAAATAAATTTAAGTTAAAAATACCCCTTACCACCTTGTTGAGTAAAGAACTCTGTATACGTGTTTCGGTAACTGAGTTGCCATCCTCAGCAGAAAACCACCAAGGAAAATAATGTCAGACACAGCACTCGGATAGCAATGCAGCTCTTCGAGCGCCATTAATAACATCAATGTTGTTAATAACATCAATGTTGTTAATATCATCAATTTTGTTAATAACATCAATGTTATTAATGACGCTGATCTCCGTCCAGCTCCCAATCAGCCCACTTGGCTCTACGAGGAAGAGTGTCATCTCTCGAGAAGTCATTCATCATCTGACAGCCTGAGAAACTCCAGCGTTGCCTTTACCGAGTCCTTAAATGTGAGATCTGTTTGTTTTAGTGAGCCCAGCATGAGCACCGGATCTCTTGAGAGTACTTTCTGGATCCTTGCGGTATCAGGTATGTTTTCCAATCTCTGACAAAACTTCCTCCGTGACTCTCTCTTGGCCTTTCTACATCTTTTTATCCCTTGTCAGAGCTATTTATCCCAGTTGCCTAAGGTTATAGCCCGGAAGTGTGCAGACTTCTTAAGAGAAGTAAGAAAACGAGTTAATCAGTTCTTCTCTAAACAAAAGTAAGGAATTATTGAGGCTCTAATGAATAATCTTATTTAAATATCTAACATCTATTGACTTATAAATTTGTAGTTATAATATGTGTGTGAATCATACTTTATTGATACTTTTTGATCAAAACTAGATTATATCGAAATCCGATATTGGAAATAGGATAGCCTGTTACCGGATCAAAACCTCAAAAATACCCGTCCGTGCGCTGTTATTAGCCCGGAGTTGTTAACAAGTTAAAGCTTAAACAAAGGGCGTCGGAAATTAAAAGCTGACAGCTTAATTCTCGCTATACGTTCGGAAAATGTGCAGCAGAAAATTCGTGTTAAAATTTGGACATCAATTTATTCTGATATTACTTGCAAAAGAAGAGGGTAGACATAAAGCAAGAAGAAAATAATATTGAAAATAGTTTTTTTGCTCCTCTTATATTAGTTTCGAAGAGGTAACTATATCAAAAGGTGCATTTGAGTCGTTTAAATTGGCTAACGCACGGAGTCTACATCCTTGATCACCACGTATTGTACGTATACTTTTACTGCTATACGTGTGTTCTTTCCTGTTCTTTCCGGTGAGTGTGCGCGAATTCACAACATAAAGTGGTTTTCTGGTACGGCACCAAGAACTCCGATGAGATATTGCGGGCCATGATGTGATTTCAGTATAGCGAAATCCCCGGGGGATTAGAGCTGTGTAACGAAATAAAGTTATTCTGTCTTTCAGCGTTTCTTGAGAGTATTATACAAGAAGCCGCGTAAACCGAACTTTCTACGTCGCCTGCAAACTTTGTTATTGAAGATTTTTATCATTACCGTCACGCTAATAGAACTCTGAAGGACGATCCACTATATCTACGCCGTGTTCTTCTATTTCGTCGGGCTACGTGAATGTTTTCTTAAAATCTAAGACCAGATGTATTAGAAAAATGTCCAGATCTTCGCATTTAAGCATTAAATTATCGGTTCGACCAAAGGCGTTACTTATTCTTAAGCATCTTTCTCTATTTAGTTGAATGAAATGCACAGAACTTCATGTAGCTAACTTCTATTACATTATTAATATAATTTAATGTAATAAACTTAAAAATAATAAATCATTAGATACTCTACAAAGTCACTTAACTAAACTAAAAAAGAAAATTGCGATCCCATCTAACTGAACAAACAGCCACCATTTCAAAAAGGGGAAAGCCAAATGTAGGATCATCAGATGGCAAATTTACTTGCCGAAAGCATATATTCACGACCATAAAACAACTGCCGCTAACCCATAGGTGGAAAATCATAAATGACGCTGGATAATAATCTCCTAATATACAAAACCATTTTAAAACCCTACTGGACACATGAAATCCAGCTTTGAGGATCAGCTTCAAACTTAATATAGAGATTCTTGGAAGATTTTAGGATAAGGTGCTGCGAATAATTGCAAATGCACCATGCTTCGTCTTGAATTGAGTTATTCGTTGCCATCTCAATGTAAATAATATAAAGCAGGAACTACATTTTCCGGAATATACTTGCGCTGCTTGAGCAGCCATTCTGTCAAATATTGGTTATAGCAGAAAATCTTCGTCCTTCGCGCGCAAGTTTTAATTTTGCCAAATATCACAAGGAGCTAAGTCGTATTGTGGATCTGATTAGGTAAGTAATAGAATACATTTTTCAGATGATCCTAATGCAGAGATTTAACACTGCGGCTTGAGGCCTATTGTATCACTCTACAATAGGATTTTGTTGTTGTTGGCTGTTATTAACTAGTGCTGCCAACCTATGACATTTCCCTATCTTATATATTTTTTTTATTTAAAAACTAGTTTGAAAATGCTCAAATTTTCTTGGTCGTTTTACAAAGCGTCCACTATGTGTGGTTAATGGTTTACTCATATTTTCAATGTCTGTGTGTGTCGTGTCGCTCGATGATTCTGTTATAATCGATCTGTTAGTATCATTTGTTAACAGGTTCTTATCAGTCGTCTCGTGACAAAGTTTGTCGTCATCTTCATCTTAAACTGTTGGCTTATATCCATCATCTGATGCTTTTAGAAGGGATTTGTTTCTGCGCAACACATTGCCAGCTTGATCTAGGATAGTAAACGATCTAGGGGTGTCATGTTCTTTAATAATTTTGGCAGGTTTCCACAATTTGTCCTTTCTTACAACTACGTTAGCACCCTCACTTAAATCTTTTTACTTGTTTGTCATGATAGTATTTGTAGGTGCTCTGGTTTTCTGTTATTTTCTGGTGTGCTTGTCTGGTTATTTGGGGTTTTAGTAATTTACTATGCACTGGAATTTTAGTCCTAGTTCTTCGACTGAAAAGTATTTGTGCGGGTGTCACATTTAATCCTGTTATAGGAGTGTTCCTGAATTCCAACAAAGCGCTTTCAATATCTTTGTTTTTCTCATTTCGTTTTTTTAATTCTCTTAGCAGTTTAAACACCGCGTTCTGCCAGTCCGTTACTCCTTTGATATCTAGGTGAACTAGTGATAATTTCGAAATTCCAATTCTTTGCAAATGGCATATTGTCTGCGATGATCGTTTGAGGTATGCTATGCGTGGAAAATGCCGTTTTAAATTTGTGAATCACCTCTTCTGATGTTTTTTTTATGTAACGGCAATATTTATAGCCATTTTGAGAAATAGTCTTGAATCACTAAATAATCTTTTTCCTTCTACTCCATTATGTCACATCCAATTTTGTTAAATGGTATGTTAGGTACATCATGTACTATGAGTCATTCTTTTATATTTGCATTTCAAAATTTTTGGCATACTTCAGATTTCGCAAATAATTGTTCTATATCTGACGACAAACCTTGCCCAATAAACTATTTGACGGGCTCTTCCTTTTGTTTTGCTCACACCCAGATGTGATTCGTGTAGTAATTTTAAAATGTAGGACCTTAGAGAAGTAGGGACAAATACTCTATGATTCAGAAATACAAGATCATCCTCTGCAAAATCACGTTCTGAAGTTTAAAATAATATTTTACATTTTCATCTACATCAGTTTTCTTGTTAGGCCATCCGTTTCTATAATAGTATTTTAATTTTGCTAGGACCGAATCCTTCATTCTAGCACTTTTAGATCCAGTCCGCTCCTCATCAGTAATATTCAGACCTTTACTTATAGAATGAATCCAGCCATCATCACTACCATCATTTTCCATGGACGATCGCGAGAGTAAGTCAGCGATGTACATGTATTTTCCCGGTAAATATTGAAATAATAATTAGTATTATAATTTTAATTCTCATCCGTTGAAGTCTTGAAGGCGCAATATCAGAAATATGTTACTCCGTTAATCTGACCAATGGCTTATGATCTGTAATTATATTTACTTTTCTACAATATATAAAATTATGAAATTTTTTTGTAGCAAAAACGATACTTAAAAGCTCTTTCTCAATTTATGCAAATCCTTTTTCTGTTTCACTAAGATTTCGAGAGGTATAGAATACTGTAGAATTCTGTAGCAAACAACACCCTAATCCTTTTTTGATGCATCTGCCTGTATAGTTATTTCTTTTGAAGCATCAAAATTAGCTAATATAGGTGACTGTAATATTGAATTTTTTATAACTTCCAGTGATTCTGTGTAAGGGTAACCAGTAAAATTTAACATTGTTTTTGAGCAATTCTCTAAGTGGGGCCGTTAGCTGCGATAAATTTGGAATAAACTGTCTTGAAAGTTGATCATGCCCATTATACTTTGTAAATGTTTCTTGTTAGACGGATTTTTCGATGTGACAATTGCTTTAATTCTTTCTGAATCAATTTTAATGCCACTCTCAGAAAAAAAAATGTGTCCAAGATATTTTACTGTACCTTAAACTGTATTTTAGTTTTATTAAATTTAATAATAAGTTCCTGCCCTATTAATAACTTTATTCAGAATTTCATCATGTTCTTCACTAGTTTTCGCAGCTATTAATAAATCATCAAAATATATTTGGACACCTGGAATGTCATTAAAATTTTTACTGTTAACATATTGAAAATTTCAGAGCCATATTGAGCCCAAATGGAAGACTTTAAAAATTTCCAGCAACCAAACGGGGTAGAAAATGTGCACATGTGACTTGACTGTAAGTCTAAGTCGATATGCCAAAACCCTTCTTTTAAGTCTAACACTGTAAATGTATTTTTGTTACTTAGTTTTTCTATAATATCATCAAGGGTAGGTATTAATACATTTTTATGTCTTTTAATTGCATTATTTCGGTTTTTTGGGTCCAAGCAAAGTCTTAATTTTTTTCTATGATTACTAAGCTACTCACCCAACAGGATTTTCTACTTTCTCAATAACACTTCTTTTTTCCAGATCACAAAACGTTTCTTTACATCAGTCACAAAATGTTCAAATTCTTCAACATTCTGTTGTTCCCCTTTATAGAATTTATATCTTTCATAAACCAGATTCTTTTTTGGGTTACAATATTTTTCGAACATTTCCATTACCTCAGCAATATCTTTTCTGTCAACTTCACTTAATTCAAATATGTTGAATAATTTTCAACGTTAAATTTTTTGGTGGTTTACAACTCTCCATCTTTGATATCTATTTTCTTTTAGGTTAGGAGCGTCGTGGTTTTTCTTCAGAATGATACTGCGCCATGTCGTATCCTTACGTTTTATATAACACTTTTATTAAATATGACACTTGTATTTAATATAACACTTTATTTATTTATTATACGACATGTGACGACAGTCTTGATAACGCGACCCAAACATCAACTTTTATTGGCTGTAAACTGCTTTCCATAAAACTATGAGGATTTTCTGCCGACCATGTCCTGTAATTTTTGCTATTCACATAGCCAGCTAGGTGAACGCTTGCTTCGTCAGATATAAATGTTTCTTTAGATCTTTCCGACAACTTCCGTAAGAGACATGTATTTGTTTTACAATATTTAATTAATATAAACCTTATTGAATGAATCGTTGAACTAACACGCCCTTAAAATATTTACTATGTAATACACTAAATCGTACCTATTTACTATGGCTCACTTCCATGCCGTTTTGGATATCATTAACAACATTGTCGGTTAGAACTGTTGCCCTTCCCGAAGGTTTGCCTGTACAAATCCAATGCTTCATTTCAAATCGTTTCACCAATACTAACTTATGCTTAATGAATCCCTCATAAACAACTTCTTCATCTGGAAACTGTTCTTTAAATTGTTCAACGCACGATTGCACAAAATACATAGAACCATCTGGGTTCCTAGTTCCACTAAGGAAGTATGCCATTAAAATAAAAGCATCTTGTTCACTTGTAAATAGCATGATGTAACAAAGAATAACTTAGCCTAAAATTTTATGGTTAAAGTTCCAATATTATTGCAGTATAATAAATAACTTATACAAATAAACAATTTTTATTGTAAAGTGTTCTAAACAGAGCAGTTATTACATAGCGAAAAACTAAAAAAATAAACAAAATATTAATAAACAGTAAAAATAGATGACATATGAATCATGTGTAAGCTGATATGCTCGCTAATGGCAATATTATTGTCAACCCATACTGCAAACTAACAAAATCAACCTTAAAACAAAAAAATACTAAATTGACAGGTCACGTGGTTCTCAGGATTTGTTGCTCTCTCGGTATTACTATTAATACTCATGTTACTTTCTTACAATTAGGCCATGGACGACATCGCACACCATTCCGAGAATTAAATTGTTACACCTCGTAAAAATCAACTCAGGAGGAACTTATAATTTTCTTTTGTGCAAAAGCACATACGTAAATTTATATTGGACTTGCGGAAAGCTGGGATAGACACACCACTAATCGAAGGAGCTAAGTCAATATATGCGAAGACCACCAACATAGTAAGGACCCGCAACCAAGAAACTCAAAAGTTTCAAACAGCCCAAGGACTAAGACAAGGGGGCGTTTTAAGTCTACTTCTGTTCGTAATTTTCATGGATAAAATGATAAAGTGCTGTAGCAGAAAATGCAAAAAAGTAGTAGTAGGATACCATAAAATGAGACGGGTTGAAGTAAGTGAATGTGTGCTCGCTGATGACATTGTAATAATGGCAAACATAGAGGGTAACTTACAATGTAATGTGGACATATGGTCAAAGAACTGGAAGCTAAGGGAATGACAGTTAACATAAAGAAGACTAAGACCATAGCGCTATCAAATCTCGAACGGAAAATATGCATCCAAATTAAGAACAACAACATAGAGCAAGTGGAATACTACAGGTACCTGGGGGCAAACATCAATGGAAATGGAAAGTTGGACCAAGAAATTAATAATAGGATAACAGCAGCACAAAATTATACCATAGCATGAGGAACAAATTTATTAGTAAAAGGAGAATCAGCGTAAAAACGAAGATGACAGTTTACAAAACGATATACCTATCTATGTTGCTATACGGTAAGAGACATGGGTACTTACAGACAAATTGCGGAGAAGCATACAAGCTGCAGAAAGTACCTAAGAAGAGTAGCAAATAAATCAATAATGGACAAAATAAGAAATGAGAACATACGGGAAATGCTACAAATAGAGAGCGCCAAAACTCATATAGAAAGGGCACGTATAGAAGGGGTCACTTGAAAAGGCTGGGTGAAGAAATGCAAGTGAGAAGCAAAGAAGATAGGAAAGAGAAGGAGAGGTAGACCGCGTATGACATGGGATGGAGAAATGGCAAAAATATTGACAAAGAACGGGTTATCCTACAGACAGGTCGAGACTCTTGCAAGAGATAGAAATTCATGGAGAAACATTGTAAAAGGTGTATAGTGTTTTAACCATGTATGTGACATAAAATCCTCTACACCTCACGGTATATGAGGAACGGATTATTATTATATATTATATATATATATATATATATATATATATATATATATTGTTTGATATCTTCAATGTGGATTTAGCATGGATTGTAAAACCTATATTTCATATCTTCAAAACATTATTCCATGGATCTAAATATTTGTTTGTGTAGTAAATATTGCAAAGGCCGAGTATATGCACTGAGATGTGTTCGCATCTCTGAATAAATTGATTGACCGGAATTAATCAATTTATTGTGAAGTGAGGAGTGATCCGATACAGTGTGTTTAGTATGTGTTTATCTACTTATCCAGAGAAGTTTTCGGCACATTTTTTTTTACAAAAATTTAATTAGAACCAACAAACCAAAGTTATAAAGCGGAATTTGTGGTTTTTCTTTAAGCTGAAAATTTTAATTCGACGAATTTATGTAGCTACAGGAAAAATTTACGACACCAGCACATATTCAAACCACCGACTCACTTAAAAATGCGCGCATACATCACTGGGGTCGGCGTGAAGCCATTCTTCCGTTGTTTTTTCCTTTCAAATTAAATTCCTGCCATGAAGCAAACAGCACGCAGAACGAAAAATCCGAACGTCGCCGCCGTCACTGTCCCTGCGTCTCTCATTGCTATCTGGGCGATACGCATTCTAGTCTTTTGGAAGCGGCACGGTCGACACGGTTTACCCTGTAATTTTCCCGAATTCCCTCTTTGTTCGCTCGAAACGTTGTATAATTTAAAATGCTCCACATTTGATAAGGGACCGCCGCAATGATTGATTCCACGAAATTTATTAGAACTTTGACCCGGCGGGTGGACTTTTATGCGATTACGAGATTCCCATCAGCTCCTTCGCAAACAAAACACGATCGAAATCAATAACCGTCGACCGCGATAGACCGAACGATGAAATCAAATCTCATTATTGTTGAATATGGCCCTGAAGATGGAGTCCTCCAGGGGGCATGATCGCCGCTAACTGGATTGGATCGCGCGGAATTTTGTTATAAGGGAAACAAGAAATTCCGCTTTAGCGGCAGAAATTGAGTACCATTGTATGTGAAAGCAGAACGTAATTTTCGCAGAGTAAACTAACTAGAAGTACAGAAATTATATAAAAGAAGATGATGTTGAATTAATAAGTAATTTAGCATCGGAGCGTGTGCGAGTATTTTCTTTATTATACTGTTGGGAAATTATATTTCGACCTTCAAATTTACCCTTGCAAGCTTTCCATATCCACACCAGTTCGCTCAAGCACATTTACTATCATAGAGATATTTAGTTGGAAGGCAAGTGAAGGTATTTTGGACATTTGATCAGATCATCACATTTCATTTCAGTGAGCGCTAATCTGCATTAGGTTGTTGGTCGATCACGCTGATTGTATTATTTTCAACGATTTCTTAAAAATAAACGGATGTCTATGAAACAGAAAGAGAACGCGGCTGTCAATCCCAACCTAACCATAGGAAAAAACCACACATGATGAATAATGAACAACAAGAATTACGGGAAATAGAAGTATGTGCCCTTAGAAAAGCACATCTTACATTGAAAAACCCATTTGGTTGAGATATATGAGTGTAGTCCCAAAAGTACCCGACCTGACGTATAGATGGCGGTTGTTGTTTAAAGAAATTCTCATGGTAGTGAATACTAACATTATGAAGCTTGAATCTGAAGTTTGAAGACGCTTCGTTGTTTAGTATTTGTCTGGCAGTCATCAATAGTGACCGCTCTCAGTGAATTTGTAAACATAGACAAAATTGGTCATCGTTATGTGATACAATAATTTCACTTGAAAGGTCTCAGTCCAACCTATATCAAAGCCGAGTTAGATTCTGCTCTAGAGGAGCCGGCTCCTTCGTTTACAACAGTAAAATATTGAGTGGCAGAGTTTAAACCAGGCCGTATGAGCTGTCAAGACGAACATCACAGTGCTCAACCAAAAGAGGTAACCACGCAAGAAGTGGTGAAGAAAATCCACAGAATGGTATTGCATGACCGTCTACTGAAAATGCGCGAGCTAGCAGACATGGTAGACATTTCAGAAAGTGTGGTACATCGCATATTGACTGAAATTTTGAAGATGAGAAAGCTGTGTGCAAGATGGCTACCGCGTTTGCTCACAATGGAATAAGAACGGGGTCGTGAGTATGTCTCAATCGAGGGTTTGGCGATATTTCACAGCCATAAAGCCGAGTTTTTGCGTCTATCTATAACCATGGATGAAACATGGGTTCATCACTGCACACCTGGAACGAAGAAACAGCCAACAGTGGACTGAAAGGGGAGAATCGACTCAAAAAAGGCGAAGACAGTATCATCTGCAGGCAAGGTCGTGGCATCAGTTTTTGGGGATGCGCGTCATTGTCATTGATTATCTTCAACAAGGAAAAACAACAATGGCGACTATTATGCCTCGGTGGTAAAAGATTTGCCAAAAATGAGGAGATGGAGCGTGCGGTTGTTGGATATTTTGACGAGCTTGACGGTTCTCACTATAAACAGGGTATTGAAGGAATTGAACATCACTGGGAAAAGTGTATCCAGCCAATTATGTTGAGAAATAAAGATATTTTTTCCAATTTTTTTTGTTATTTCATTGTTGGGCCGGGTACTTCTGGGGCTACCCTCGTATATATTTCAGGAATTTTCTTTGTACTTTTTCCACCGCTGATTTATGTGGGGAATAGTAAGGACTCCAAATAACAGAACCGTACTACAACCTAGACCTAACAACTATGGAAGAGCTATAAGTGTATCTTCTTGGAAGAGTAGTGAATTTTTAATCAAGAAGCCAAGCATTTTCATTGCTGTGGATACAATATGTTCCTATGCAATGAAAAGGTCAATATGTAGTTAAAGCATATACTCAATTTTTTGACCATTGAAGTACGAGTAAGAGGAGTTCTATCATGTGAGTAGCTAAGAACTATGGACTCGATTCTTTCTTTTTTGTAAAACTGGCTACCTTCGATTTAGCAGCATTTAGATGCAAGCCGTTTGTGAACAGGAGGAATAGCAGTGGACCCAGGTTGGAACCTTGCGGAACTGCGGAGATTGCATAGTTCAACTGTGGCTTGAAATTATTATGGAAGATGTACTGTATCCGACTGTTTAAGTAAGATGAAATTATGTTTGGCAGGTATGCAAATCAAATGTATTTATCTTTTGATGAAGCAGTAATGAATGATTAATCCGGTCGGAGGCTTTCCATCTATTTCTGTAAATTGTGCCAACCTGGCCTTGGTTGTCAAGTATACCTGTTGTGTATTGGGTGAAATTTGTTAAATTTCAAATATCGGATCTCTTTGTCATAAATCCATGTTGTTCAATAGCAATGTAATTCCTTACCAGTGGATAACTCCATGAATATAAGGCATTTTCAAAACCTCTGACCATAGAAAACCGGAATTTTTCCATTCTTAACGTAATTTAAATTAATATATAAGCAGTTGCTTGTATAGAATACATGCATGTAATTCCTCGAAGAAAATGCGAAAGCTTTACAAAAAACTCCTCATTTACATAAAACAGCACATGTTAACAATTGAATGCACATAATCGCTACAACGTACACAACATTTTTTTTTCTAGGAAAATAATGGCCGTTATTTAACTACTCCTGCAAAGAATCGTAATAACTTCTACCTGAAAGCTTTTAGCATAATCCTTCAACCATTAAAAACTCATGTAATTTAACCCAAACTTTTCAGTGTATTATCTTGTTCCGGCCATTACACTGCAGCATACTCATTACATCACTTAAATTTTTACCTCAGTAGTATATACACCACGCCACCTCGCGTTATCGCAGCGACTGCTGAAAATTAGTTTCCATTTCATGAAGTCGTTAAGAGAATTTTATATATCCCGCCTTTAAACGAATGACACCCACCAGATGTTTCCTTAAACAAAAAAGTGTCGCAAAGAAATAAGAGAAAGTAAAGTACATATATCTGTGTTCGAGATTTCAGCTTGAAACTCTTCAAGACGTTTTACGTTAACCGACAATTTTTCTAATCAAATGTTACAAGTAGTGCATCTTCGGGGTATCCCCACCAGATGTAGCACTAAAGTGCAATTCGCTGTAGTCACGACCCAAGACCGTAATAATGCTGGGAATTTTATTGCTGGCAGACGGTTAGTAACAATTTGATGCATACAATGTGCTAACTGTGAAAAATAAATTTTCTAGACCGCAAGATTAAAGCACTTAACAGTACTCCATAGGAATTTTGTTCACAGTATTTTATAACACAATAAATTATAATTAAATAAATTATAGTTCCACTGGTGAACTGATGAAGAGAATATCCTCCAAGGTATAGATATCGGGTTGATTTATCAAATGATGCTTTAACAAATTGACCAGTGACGGCTGGTCTGGTGGAAGCACAGCCAATTTAAATATAATTAAAGAAAATGACAAAATAATTTAAATTTAGTTTTTCGAATTATATTTATTGGTTATATACAATAATAATAAATGTTCAGTGTTTGTGCCTACTCCTGCAGACTTATTAAAAATATTCACGAGCTGCTAATGAAATTGACTTCCTTGATAACTTTGAGGTATCCAACAATTTTTGTTTAGGTTTTTTGACTAGATTGTGTCTTACCCCTCTGAAAACCATTGAATTTAGTGTGATAGTAGGAGGTAATTTAATTCTGTTTTGTATCTTGATGTTTATAAACTCTAGTGTATTCCTTGCAAAAAAACCTTCTTGTTTGACAGGTGAGTTTTTAAATTCATTTAATAACCATTTTGACGCCAAATAAGTCGGTGAGTTAATACAAGACACAATTGGTCTTATCGAGTTAGCTGGTTTGTGTGTGTGTTCTCAGTATTAAGGGCTGAAGTTACTAATTCTGGAGAATATTTAAGAATTTTTTTGTTTGACGAATCCTTTTCGGAAGTGGGTTTTTGTTTAATTGTACACAAGGACTACCTGTAATTATTTCTTCAATTCAACAATAGAGTTAATTGTTGTAATAATTTTTTTTGTCCAGAATTACTAACTTATTGCCTTGTTCTGTTTTTAATTAAAAGCAATTCTTTGATTGGAGACTTTTAATAATTCCGAACTCGCTAGTTGTTTTAAATTTATTTTTTGTATTTTATTTTGTATTTAGCATTTGTAAGAATCATTAATTCTTTTGACGGGGGTTCCAATATCAGCAATTATCCCTACTGTAAGTATTTTGCGGTTTGGTAGGCTGCATTTCAGACCTTTATAGTAGAGCTAGATAGTAATCCCAGGAATAACATAGGAATAACTTTCAGTTGGTAACAGAAATAGTTATTACGCATGCGCGAACAGTCAAAACTGCTAAAAATAAACTAATAATTAGGAGTGGGCTTTTAGTCTAAGCATGCGTCAAATATGGCCCATAAGTGATATATAATGTTGCTGGAAGATTTGGTAATTTAACGTTCGTTCTTTGGGTAATAGGAGTAACGTAAACTACATTAATATAAATATAATAATCTCCAAGTGTTAAACAAATTACACTAGTCAACAAAATTTCAGATTTATTTTGTTCCACTAGGTAAAGTGGGTGAACTTGGTAGTACTTTTTACACTTATTGCATATCTGTTTTCAGAATTTTTCTATCAGGCAGGGTTTCAGAGTGATAAAACAATGAAATTTTGTGAAAGTATATATTATAATATGTGTATAAATCGTGGAAAAATGACGTACAAGGTTATATATTTACTTGGAAAATGTGCTGATATATGACTTTTGGCTGTACAACATGCCTTTTCAGTGTCCAGTAATGGTCTGCCAACATAGCAGGGCTCCACTTGCCTTGGTATCTCTTCTCCATGAGTAGAATGTCCTGGCGAAATCAATGCTCGTCACTGACAGCTCCAAGGTTTTTTGAGAGCCAAGAAAGTGTATTTTTAGACTCATGTTTTAACCCATGGCTTTATATGAGGCTAGTAGATTGTTAACAAACTTTATGTAGTTTTCGGCTTTACGATTTCCCAAGAAACCGTCGGAAATCACCTTAAAAGACAACCATGCTGCCTTTTCAATTCCATTTAGCGCCTCAACAATTTTTTTATGTTGAAGTGGCGGTCTGATCTGAGGTCCTACAAAAATACCTTCCTTTACCTTAGCATCACTGATCTTAGGGAACTTGCTCCTCACATACGCGAACCCACTGTTAGTTTTATCCACATCTTTAACAAAGTCTTTTATCAACCCAAGCTTAATGTGCAAAGGGGGCAAACATTTTTTTTGAGGACCAACAAGTGGTGTACCAATGACATTTTTATTTCCTGGTGTCAGTGAAGTTTGTTTTGGCTACCCTTTCTTTTTATAATGATTTTTCCTACCCCGACTGTCTCATTCACAGAGGAAACAACAATGCTTTGTGCAACCGAGTTGCTTGCCGAACAAAAGTGAAACATCTTTCAAATCAAATATTCCACTTAAAGTCGTTACACCTAATTTTTTTCCGAAAGAAGCTTCATGTTGTTAAAATTCTTTCAATTCGCTTGCATGGGCCAAGTGAACAGAGGGGAATTTATTTCCATTGTGGAGTAGTACCGCTTTCAAGCTTAATTTGGAAGAGTCAATGAACAAACGCCACTCATCTGTATTATATTCATGACCAAGCGTCTTCATACCCGAACGAACGTCATTACAAAATACAAGTCCTTCTTCCGTAGAGAGAGAATTCTCAAATTCTGCATGGCGATTTCGAAAAAGAGCAAGCACTTTGAAGAAGATTCTAATGTTTTAATCTGGAATCTAGAAGTTCGGCTTGCTTCTTAGACAACTTTAAATGGTGGAGGAAATCGTTGGGGTCTTCTTGACTTAGAAGATGCGGCACACAACAAGACGGATCAAGTTGAAATGTTGGATCCAAATCCATATTGTCGCCTCCAAAACTTTCTTCGTTTACTTCGTCATCAGCACGTTCATCGTCGCTTAGTGTCATGTTTTGTGGAGGTTTAGGCACAGATAATTCCAGATTGTCAGGTACTGGTCTCAGTGCAGATGGAATATTAGTATATTTTACCTTAAAACCTAAGGGTGATCGAGAAATTCTGAACATATAATTGATTTCAGTATGCAAAAGTATACTGGAATCAGTGCTTGGGACAAAAAGAATTGTTAACAAGTGTTATTAATTAATCAAAGTGTTAAAAATCATAAATGTTATTTAATTGCGAAGAAGAAAAAAAACATAAAATCAAAAATAACATTTATTTGTAATAAAACAGATCAAGTATCAAGGAATAATTTATTTATAGTTCTTTGCTACAATAGTAGTAAATGAATCTAGAAAATAAATAAATCACGAAAACAGTTGTTAATTAATTGTATAAATAATCTTCATTCCATTGGTGCCTTTAATAATGAAACAACTAATTTCAAAGAAGACGAATGCTTTAAAAAATGACTTTCAATAAGAAAGTTCCAAGTTAAATATTTCATATTCCCATGCTGTGGATGCGTACTAGCAAACACTCTATTTCTAGCGAAATAAATTGATGTGATAAAGCATAAAGCTTTCTTAACACAAAATACCATATTCTTCTTTGACATGCGGTGGTTAAGTGTATACTTTTTTTATGGGATGCCTTAATACCTACTTGATCTAAATTTGAAGTGAATTTATTGAAATATAAAATTTTCTTAAGAAAAAAAAAATCATTCTTGAGAACAGAAGAATTTTCTTTTAAACCAAACAACGTTTGGTTGAATTCCTCAACTTGTTTCAAGTATATCAATAACGATCAACAATAAGTAACGAATACAATTTAGAATATTTTTGATGGATAGATTATATCGATGCCGAATATATACAGAAGTAGACCATGTTTGGGAAGCCAAGAATTACACAAAAAATTTCTAACACAGTGAGCGAGATGGTTTGGTCTTATAAGTGGAAACCCGGAACCAGGTCTGCTTGTGTTGAGAGGAGAGTGAGGTAAACGGAGGAGAGGTTGTCCAAGAAACAATCGTTACAGGAAGTTAGAGAAGACGTGGAAGAGATATTCTTCAACCGTTTATTCCAACAGTTGAAGAAGTGAGTGAAAAAGTGGCATGTTACAAAAATGGTCGAAGAAGCCAAAAGCTTCGCGGGCCTTTAGAGCTGACGAATATACAATATAAAGTATGCCTAAGTTCACGGAAGATTAATGTTTTTATTAAAACTCATATACTACGATTATTATTTAAAATATTTAACTTTACTTTTATGCAAATAATAATTTACCACTTGCGATTTTAGTAGTCCATTGTAGTGCCATGGCAGCTTACAAACGGTTAAATAAAAGTTTACATTTTCACTGTTAATCACTTGTAAGTGTTGACTACGTTGTGCCAGTTGTTGTCTACCCGCATCGGAACGTCGCTGGAGTTGGAAGTAATAAATGGCGAAACGATCCGGTATCCACGCACGGTCAATCAACGTCCGCTTCCGATCGACGAAATTGCGGTCCGAATTCCCGGTTATTAATATGTCCGGCACTCGTGCTAATTTAAACCTCTTTCCCGCACGTAGGGTTCTCCAATGCTCACACTTCAATCGTCGGCCATCATTGCCAGCCGTCTCTCTCGTTCTCTCCTCTTTCTGTCTCTACGCCCGCCGCTCGTCCCCTAAAAACCTGGCACGGTTTTCAGCAGTAGTGCTTTCCGCACAGTCCCGCGCAACGCCCAATTTTCACCACTCGCTCCCCGACCATCTATTATGGATGGCCGATTGTACGAGCTCTCACGGACTTCCGTCTGTGCCCATTAGTTTTCCACTATCAAACGCTCGTTGGAAGCGCCGGCGGTGTCTTTATGAATTCCGTACGGACGTTCAATCCTCGACGCGAAAAGGGACCAAATTGAGATAGCCGTCTTGTTTATATAATCGAACATCTGGACGCCGTATTTCCTTTCAATGAGAATTAAGACTCCTACTAAGATTGTTAGAACCCCTAAAGCAAGGGCTTTAACTAATATATGTATATTTTATGTTGGAATAAATAAGATGTAGGTATACTTTTGTAGGATATGGCAAAGATTGCGGTTGGTAGCAAATACGAAATTATAGATCAGGCACCGATTTCATTTAGATTACAAATTATTCAAGAAAATACCAAATAGATTAATGCCACCATCGAAATATGTGCTAACTTGTTTACTTATGTCCCTTGTTTGACACCTTTTGAATGATCTCATCCCTGCAAAAGTTTAGATTTGATGGAGCAACCTAAACAAAAGTTCAGCACGATAACTTTTTTTTCTGGTGCCGACATCGGAACAAAGTTTAGCAAAATGTATTTTTGTAAAGTGGACGTAATTGTTGGTTTCTCATATCATTATCATATCATTATTTATCTATCTTCAAGTACGTAAGTTAATCATGTTCAACTAACAGTCGAGTAAATGAATTGTTAAAATCAATACGAAAGCAGTATAAGAAACATAAAAAAATGCCAAAAACAACCGTAAAAATGCCATTATCGGCGCATGGTTTATTGCTGGAATATGTTACGTCATGGTTAAGCCGTTCCTGGAATCACAACAACATACGCAGTCCTTCTGGCGGGAATAACAGTCCATGCATTGTCCAAGCTAGATGAAGTGTACTGGCTACTGGCTCTATTGCATTTGTCTCGATGACTTGTGTGTTTGACCGGTGTGGGGATATGTCGTGACGCAGGCAAGTAGCTAAGACATTTCGCAATGACTTCGCGACGCATTAGCGATGAAAGTGGGTTTAGCATTCAGAGAGACGCTGATGACGCCAGGTAGGCAGAAACTCCAGTCCGTCTTTAATGCTCGTACCCCTTTCATTGCTTTTGCTAGTCCATACTAGCAATAACCCATGCGCCAATGTTGGCATTTTTACGATTAGGAAAGCAGTAATTAAATGAAAATACCAAACAAATTCTTTACATCTTTTGTTTCTAGCTTCTAGATTTTTTATTTCTTTCACTTATATGTTTATTGTTTTTAATAAATTTTGGTTTTATAAGGAACATTAATGTTTTGTTTTCTTAAGAAAAATAAGAAACAAGATAGCGACAAAGCTATATTATATTAGTTTTTAGTTTGTCTGAAGAAGCCACTGCTTGGCGAAGCACTTGTTACTTTGTAATAAAATTTTGTGAAGGTTAATTAACATTTTATTGGTTATTAGATTCTTTATTGTTACCGTGTAGTGACATAGTGTTTGAATAAACATATATATTAAGTGATTTTCATAAAACTCAACCCCATCAATTAATTGTTTTGCAACATCTTCGGACCAATTTGTTATCGGAAGTAATGAACTTGCCGTCCTTAAATCAAATTTTTGGGTCATGCTCGAATAATTAATTGCTAATGCTAAATTCATGTCCTTGATAGCCTTATGTTTCTAAACTTACTAGAAAATTCTTCGGATGTGCGATGAGATCATTTTCTCTCTTCATATCTTGCGTCTGCAGATCGGGAACATGCAATGGGTCGCCAGCAACTTCCCGTGGACTGGATCGGAACGATTGATCCGCTGGACAGCCGCTTCTGAGATCACTCTCAGAGCGTCTTCACAGACGCTGTCATCCATCACGAGGGGAACCATTCTTCACTTTGATTCTGATTCGTTGACTGCGATTGCAGATTTCAATGCTACTGGCAGGATTTTAATGCGACTGGCAGGTCCTTAATGTGATGTCAGGATCGCCAAGTGAGGGGTTTTTACCTTTGGCTGCTTGATTTCTTGCAGCATCTTGAGGCGCCAAGTTCTTCATCGCATAGAAACGCCAGGGAGTCACTTAATATATATGTTTATTGAAACACTTATATCACTACATGGTAACGATAAAGAATCTATCGATCTCCACTACTATAACTATAATAATAATACTGCATATATGAATCTAATGAATTAATTGAATCCATCTATCCTATCTACCTATATATAGCTCTCGCAACGAAACAACCGACTTTTGACAGCGATAATGTTAAAATCATACCAACACAATTTTACATTTAGCAAATGCATAGTAATGTCAAACCTAGTGACATTTCGTCCGCGTAGGATTTCTTCAAGTAGACCGTTGCCAGTTGCATAGATAAAGTAAGTTGTCAACGCACGCACTTGACATTTGTCATTTTAACGTTCTATTTAGCATTGATAGTTTCCGTATTTTTTAATCATAACCTATTTATATATCTTTCAAATTATATGATATGCTTTGTAATGCGTGGCGACCGTGTTATGAAAAAACGAAGTGTCAAAAGGCGGTTGTTTAATTGCAAGAACTATATATGCGTAATCGCCGTGCTCAATCTTTTGTGTTTCGTAAGACTGATACAGCTACTCGCATTAATCTACTTTAACTATTTACGAATATTATTGTAACCTGATATACTATAGTACTATTATAATATATAATAATTGTTATTGAAATATGTGTGTGTCGACACTATCACTACAGGTCTGTGGCAATGTAGTTGAATAAGAATTTGAACGAAAGAGTTTCATTGCCCCAGGCGGCATACCTGTTTTAACTCTGATTGTTCTTATTATTCTTATTATCACACCAGTTGGCATTGTACTTTTCCATCGCATACCATTATGTCTAACTATAACTTCGAATTTGTTTATACAAAGATTTTACAGTGGGAAAATGTATTAAAGCAATATTCGCCGGAAAATATCTGGAAAACCTATATTAAAAAAATCCCTACATTTTACTATACTATATAGAATAAAGTGTAGCGATTTTTATTAAATTCATTTTAAGATGTACTTTTAAAAATCCAACACAAGAATAAGGAAAAATAATATTTTCGTTTGACTGTAGCAAATTGCAACTTATTGAATTTGAAAGTATTACAACAAAGACGATTCGATTAATGTCACCATTAAGTCCACTGTTCAGCAGTAGACGGCAGACCCCATAAAACATCGCTTACCGTAAAATCTGTTATTATTAAGAAATAAAACTGGATAAGGTGTGCCATTAATTCAGTAATTAGTGAACCAACAAGCATCTACGCGATGCAATAAACCGGTGGTAATTAAGTAAAGGCAGAAAGAGGGGAGAGGTAGGAACACATTGCTTTCATTGGAGACCCTTTTCTGTGTAGATTTATAGCGGAATAAATTTATGATTGGTTAGTTAATATAGTATGGGTCATACATTTTTATGTCATTGTTACTTCATCTAGCAAGTATGTAATTTATATTTCACATTTGGTTGGTATCAATCTGATAGGTGGGTAATTTAGATTTTGGCATACCTCCTATTAAATTCATTAACAAATAAGTTGTTTTGAAAAAGAGAAATACCTTCCTAGATAAATCGAGTTTGTGTGTATAAATTCGTGATCAGCAATATCTTCTTTTCTTTTACTTGGTAATCCAAATTGTCTCGATTCACCTCAATCGTAAAGGCAAATAAATCGAAATAGAAATTTTGAGATCTCCTCCACCTGAATCTTTAACCCCCGAATAGGAGCACCTAATTGGTTCGAGACTTTCCGAGCGCACAGCTTGATGTCGAAAGCGGTGCGCGCCACCGCGTAGCTGCTATATAAATTTGACACACGTTGGAACAGGACGAAAATCAACAGAATTTCCGTAACACAATTATACATCCGTTCGGTTCATCAGTTCCACTTTAAACTCCATCAGACGGGAAATCAGGCAAAGGGAGAAGTTTGCATTCGATTTATTATTGCATTCCGGTGCCTCATTCGCGCAATTCAGCATGTCACCAGCCGATGCTCGGGGAACGAACGAAGAGCGCTAATGCAATTTCGTTTACGGCTTTTTTCGATGGCCCTCTTTGCACCTGACGGATCTTAAATTAACGCGATCGCTGCTTCCGTAAGGCTCATTGATTGTTTCTCTGATTGGTAGATTCAGAATTTATGGAAGCGCTGCTGTAGAAAATGAATATAAAGAAGTTTGCACTTTTGTGTGAACAGACAGAGGGGCGCACGCACAAGGCACATCCCAATAACTGAAAAATCATTACGTAAGAGCGTGTGTTGATTGTATTTTTTGTGACTATTTTATTGGCATGGTCATGCGGTGTTTGCGCCAAAATTCTCGTCAAATTCAACGCACGACGAACAATGTAAATATTTATTGGTGTTGGCCCGGCTCAATACTGAAAGGGTCTCGGAAAATCTTTAAGACAGCATAAGTTTCAGCATTTTACATCAAGTTGCTGCATGTTAGGTGTCCGCAAAGGTTTTAATCCATTTAATAATATGCAAAGATTATAATTCAATATCTGGTTCAGTCGTAATAGTATAGCATCATCCGCGAAAATCAATACCATCTTCTATTATATTTGGAGCGGTACAGAATCTGCCCAGCGCATCGAATAATTTAATAACGGCACTAGTCGGAACAATATCAGGCGGAATTTATGTACAGTTGTGGTATTGAAATGTTTGCGCGTTATTAATGTAGATGCAAATTTCGTTAAGAGAGTTTAAACGATGGCGCATCGCAAATTAATTCTGGTAGTGTACGAGGGAGGGCGCGCGGCACGTATTCGTCGACGATTTTAACGAACGGCGCGCACTAGAGACCGTTGGATAGAGGGAGAAAGGGCGATTTTCGAACGAACGTCGCTGTCATAGGCATACACTGTTTGATACAATTAAGTGTCCCGAGTAGTGTCGATAATTGCTATCAATAAGTTCCGAGAGGGATGTGAAGTGCGGGTGTTAGGTGTACGGCCGTGCGGATGTCGGGAGAGAAACAACCTATTGACAACTCGGGTACAAGTTGTCCCCGTCACTTCACACTCAAATAATGTCAATTTTGTGTACCAGTTTTCTAATCAATGTGGGCACTTCAACCAAAAGCTTATCGAATTTACAATGTGATTACATTTATTAACAAAATTTCAGATTTATTTTGTCCCACGAGGTAAAGTGGGTGAACTTGGTAGTACTTTGTACACTTATTTCATATCTGTTTTCAGAATGTTTCCATTAGGCAGGGTTTCAGAGTGATAAAGCAATGAAATTTTGAGAAAGTATATACTATAATATAATATATTATAATATGTAAATGTGGTTTTATGTAATATATATAATAGGATAATTAGTGCAGTAATTTTAATTATTTATTTGTAACTAATCACATGCGTTCGCCACATGACTAACAGCCGTGGATCGATTTGAACGGTTTATTACTTTTATCAACTTAGTGTTAAGCGTATGTTCTGCAGAAGTCTTGGTCCATTTACTTATTTTTACCAGTGGGTACCAAGTACTACCATTTTTTCCAAGCGTTGGTAGCAGTCCTGGTAGCAATCCTGGTAGCAATCCTGGTAGTAATCCTGGTAGCAATCTAGGTAGCAATCCTGGTAGCAATCGTGGTAGCAATCCTGGTAGCAATCCTAGTAACAACCTTGGTAGCAATCCTGGTAGCTGTAATCCAATCCTGGTAGCAATCCTGGCAGCAATCCTGGCGGCAATCCTGGCGACAATCATGGTAGCAATCCTGGTAGCTACGATCCAATCCTGGTAGCAATCCTGGTAGCTATGATTCAATCTTGGTAGCAATTCTGGTAGCTATAATCCAATCCTGGTAGCAATTCTGGTAGCAATCTTCGTAGCAATCCTGGTAGCAATCCTGGTAGTAATCCTGGTAGCAATCCTAAAGAGGTACAAGCATGAAAGGCGGACCTGAGTTGGCTTCCAGGCGTCATATACTGCAGGTGATCTTTACTGCATTACCAACCCTATACAATACATTGAACAAGTGCCAGGCACCTCTTCGTCGACACTGATGAGGCATTAGTAGCCCGAAACAGTTGTCTGTGTGTGAGTGTATCTGTTGCTACATAATCGGATGTGTTGTGTGGTCCTAGAAGTATATCTATGTATTTTTAATTTTAATAATTTATGCACTTAGATTCAATCCTAGATATGTCAATAACAATGGAGCTACACAGTTTGTATTTTTTTGGTTCGGTATGGAGTGTTTTTAAGTGTGAGTGACGTACCGTTTCTAAGTCGACTCTACTCGATATATGTTATTTTCTTTATATACAATATTCAATATTATGCATATTACAATAGCAAACTTGCATGCTTATGCAGCAGTTTTCCATTGTTACGATTTTCATTTCATGTTTTCATTTTTTTATATACCTTTTTATGCACTATGTTGTAGATACTGCAAGTACTATTCCATATTAATTTATTCAATGGATGCAGGAACGGTTTTGTTTTAACAGTGACTTAAACAGCAGTGTGTGTAGAGTCCAAACGTGTAGTGCAGTATTTCCACAATAACGAATTCTGTCTGTTTCTATCGAGTCAACAACGCAGCACAGCGAAAAAATACAGAGGCTACACAAAATTATAACACCAAAGTCGAATTAAATACATAAATATCAAAATTTCATTTTTTATTTGATTGAAATCACATTAGAATATAAACTGATTGTTGCCAAATGCGTTTCTTGTGAAAGTAAGTTAACGAAGAAATGCTAAAAGAAACTTTGAAGTTAAAAGAAAACGTTTGCGAAAAAATAGTATTAAAAATTCTTCTTTGTTCTAAATTGTAGCCGTCTCTATCAACGGATATTGAACAATAACTGTTATTTCAGACGTAATGGATTGAACATCAAATAATCACAAATGATAGTTACATCACATGTAATTTCTAAAAAGAACTCGTGGCATAAGAGACTTACTGTCGATCCATAACACCTGTCTTATGACAATCGTTCTTCAATACCTATACAATCACTACAACACCCAAGTATTTCTAAATAAATTTACTAGAAAAAGCTGATTGTAGTTTTTAGAGTATATTGAACTTCTTTATTGTCAAAAGGCAATAAAACCGGAGAAGCAATAAGCAAGAATAATAAAAATTGCAAAAAAAAGTTTGAACCAAATGGAAGAAGAAAATTATCATTTAACAGATAAATAATGGGGAAGGTTTGGTTAATAGTTAATAGTAATTTTTTGAATGGGCAGTTTTTTGAAGTGCTTTACTTTATTCTGTACTTTATTCCATAAATTTTGCTAATAAGAGTGTATGAATAATTTCTGTGTTTTTGATAAATTTCAAGTTTATTTAAAACGGAAGCTTAATATTTGAAATATTCACCAACACTACAAATGATTTTGTGTCACTTATTGGGTAGCTTACGGATGCTCTTGAGAAACTTGCTAGTATAAATTAAATTAGAAAAATTTAACCATTGAACTAAGACAGAGAACTTATTTGTACATCTACTATACTGTAAAAGCACAACCCTGTATATATTTCCTGTGATGACACGGTCACAGTTATTTGTTCTTTTGCCCATCCTTGCGTCATAATATTTCAAACGTTTTCTTTAGCAGTTCGCTGTCTCGCATGGTGTTCGAATAGCAATGTCGCAATAAGCGTGGAGGGAGGATTTTTTTCTGTTGGCAGAGTATTTAAGTTATTCATTTATGTATAGGAAACGCTCAAATACCGCCAGCTAAGCATGCCGTTTAAGCGGAAGCCTCTGGTGCGCTGCAGACATTTTCGTTTCCGTCTAATGAAATTGTTTCGGCAGTCAAGCATGAAAACAATTTTTGTTTTCCTGAGAGGTTCATCCTCTCACATTCCCGTTCTTTCCTTTGCAAGTATGTTTAATTCGCTTTAATGGAAGGCAAACATGGGCGTTTCCAGTTTTTCCTCTTTGCGTCCATTGATTAAAAAAAAATGGAGCTCTATCAATCTGAAATGGAGGTTTTTGGGGAAGAGAAAAGCGGCTAGGTATTCATATACAAGACTAAATCGCTTTTTGTGTAACCATAAACATCGTAACCGTTAAAAGAAACAATTTATATTAATTGTCTGTATAAAAATCACCAAAAAATATTTACAAGTAGTAACGAATCGTTAGAATTAAAATAACACAAGTTTTTATACGAATTCACATGTATCAGCTCCAACCATAATGTCGTGTGCCTGACAGGAGTGTCAGGCCGCTTCACGTTCTACAAGTAATGTCATAGTAATGTCATAGTTGAACGTGAATCGGTCGGTTACACAGGCAGACGCACAACATCATGGTTGGAGCTGATAGTGCATACAGAGTGAATTCTTGTCAAGTGCGGATAAGCTCGTTAAAGAGTAAAAGAAACGGCTAGTTGTTTTTAGTTTGTTAGAACAGAATATGCATTACCCTGCGGATGCTGGAGAATATATGACTGGCTTCACCTTTATCTAATATATATAGATACATCGGAAAAATACATTTTTTGTTCATCCCATTAGGCTCCCTATGGGCAGTACACTCTCACAGACAGTCAAGCTGTTTTAAAGCCATTGTCATCTTATCGGATATCTATGTATGGTATATGTAGGGGACTCTCTGCAAAACCTACAAAACCTGGCGAAGCACAATACAGTCAAGCTGATGTGGGTGCCGAGGCATGGGGAGATTGCAGGCAAGGACCAGGGGCACCAGCTAACAAGGAAGGGATCCGAAATGACCTTCATTGTGGTGCGCTAACTGAGTGGGTCGCTGAACAGCACCAGAAACACTGCCACCATGTAGGACGACAAAAACACAGCAAACAGATGATGAGAAAATCATCATAACATTTGGCAGCTGACATACTGTCTCTTGGCGGAACGCAAATTAGGGTGATGACATGTCTACTTACTGGACACGGCAACCTAAGGAAATATCTACACAGAATGGGAGTCTACAGAGAGGAACCACTGTGCAGGTTATGCGATGAAGTGAAGGAAACTCACACATTATTTTCACATTATTTTCAATTAAGCCACCCGAGAAACTCCCTATCAGAAACTCCCTATTTATAGACATACTACGGGGCATACTGGAAAATGATTTGACGCACATACTAGGTACTAAACTTTGTCAGGGGATAGATCTGTACGATAATCTGGAAACAACCTAATGCAAAGTAATACAATAGGCCTCAAGGCCGCTGTGTTAATGGATGGGAAAGACCTTTCTCTGCATTGGAGACTCAATCAATCAATCAATCAATCAATGGGCAGTACGAGCACCATATGCACTCGGTTGTATGTACTGGCAGTTTGAATATTTGTCGAGAAAACAATGGCCAGTAGATAAATAAGTCGCCTTTGGTGTCGGTAAAGAGATAGTTGCTGCGCCGTTTTAACAGAAAACGTAAATGTATACCAAACAAACCGCATCACTAATGAGAACGCCAATGTCAAATATAATTATTTTGTAATCCGATCGATCGTTTAATTGAATGACAATGACCTGTGCGGAGATGAAACGAGCTTGCGGCATTCGTAAACACACACAAAGCTAGCGTATACGGGTGCTACTAGTGAAAATAGCATGGAAAGCTTTCCACACGTGAGAAGAGCTTGTGCTCACAAAATTTAAAATTTCTGTGTTCAGAATGTTTCATTTTAAAAATTTTGACTTTCAGATTTTAAATTTTGAATCAGGCCCTCATATGTATTTGATGTTTGGGAATACTAATGTGTAATTAATGTCATGTTATATTGGTGTTTATTATTTAATGACAATAAATTGATCTTACTTTAATTGGAAAAATGATGATTTTCATTAATCTCGTGACTAATAATTTATATTCGTAAAAAGCCTGGAACTTCATGATGCGATCTTTCATCATACTGTTAGGTTTATCAGTTACCATCTTCTACATTCTTTATACTATATAGTGATATTTGGAGTAATTAGTTACAAGTTTGTCCGAATTTACGCTAACTACTTAATTGTTCAATGCAAATGAATAAATAAAGTATTAATGATACCTTTTGTAAGTGGGTGAGAAAAAATTGTGTTTAGTCAACTCAAAATGCGTTAATTCAGTACACTTTTTGGGTTGTGTATTAACAACGCAACCATTGGGTTTATTTAACTCATAAAATAGTGTTATCATAAAATGTTGGTTGAACACTAAATTATTTAACAAAAACACCAAAAAATGAGTAATGTCAAAGCAAAATATCCTTTCACTGCATCAAGTTTTTGTTCAAAGCAAACGAACATTATGTCGGTTCCAGTATATAATTTGTTTCAAGTAACATTATTTTCGTTTGAGTCAATATAAACGAAAGTTTCAAAACCTCTTCTGTAATGGTTCAGTAAATATTATTTTGGTTTATATTAATACATTTTATGCTGAGTGAACAACAACGCAAACAACAATTATTAAAAATACATTTATTTTAATATTGTATTACGCTAACAAACTAACAATTTTTTTTTCTTTTATAACACGGCAAATAAAAGGAATTACATAAAATAAATTCGTATAATTTGCAATTAAATTATTATTACCTTCTTTGATCTGATATGCGTCATAGCGTTCTAAATCCTGTTTCTTCATCGTTCATCCTGTCATCAACAAGGAATAAAAATCAAACATATTTTAGTTAACCGTAAAATATGCCATTATAGGAGCATGCTTTATTGCTGGAATCATCATACTAGCAAAGGCAATGAAAGGGGTACAAGCATTAAAGGCGAATTCGAGTTTCTGCCTACCAGGTGTCATCAGCGTCTCTCCGAATGCTAAACCCACTCTCATCGCTGAGTCGCCGAACCTATTGCGAAATGTCTCAGTCACTTGCTTGTGCCATGACATACCCCTTTTAGGGGACACTGCGCAAACACAAGCTACCGAGACAAATGCAATAGGGCCAGTAATGCAGGACACTTCATCTAGCTCGGACAGTGCATGGTCATTCCCGCCAGAAGGACTGCGTATGTTGTTGTGATTCCAGGAACGGCTTAACCATGACGTAACATAAGAGACATCAAAAATGCTTGTACCCCTTTTATTGCTTTTGCTAGTATGGTGATTCCACCATGCGCCTATAATGGCATTTTTTACGGTTAATTGTTTTTGTCACTTTTGATGTTTCCTATACTTGAGTTGTTTAAAATAATATAGTATAGGTAGGTAACACCTCACGCAATACTACACTACTACCACTTATATGATCTATGTCACAATAACAACTACACAAATGCAATACGATTCAACAAATATTAAACATCGACATTTGGAAATTTGCTTGACCAACCAAGCATGGAAAGTTTAGGTTCCTCTTACCCTCCTTGCCTATATTTTATTTCATTTTTCGTCCAGACAAGACACGTCCAATTGATCTCTAATGTATGATGTGGAGATAGTCGAAGAACATGGGCGGATGACATTAAAAATTACTACTAAAATTTTTCCTTTATCTGTAGTTTATGGTTATGTGAAAATAAATTAATATTGTTTCAACACATTCTATGTATCAAAACAACGCAAATTTATAGGTTTATAAGTTTATAATGTTGTATTTTATTTTAATTAACGTGATAACGGTAACGCATAAATCAACACCAAATATGGTTATCCAAAGAACAATAATTTAACGCATATATATATATATATATTTATATATATATATATTATTCAAACACAATAACGGGTTCCTCCAACACTATTTTGTTTTGGGCTAACATAAAAAGCAGTAACACAAAATTTTATGTTGTATTAAACCAACCCTTGTTCTCAGTGTAGTTGTAAAAGGAAAACACCCAAACTACCGACTTTTGTATCGTGTAGGGGAGACCGGGGATAAAAGTAACACTTTTTACTTCTAGGATATTTTTACCCGACTTAATAGAGATGAGATAAAATCAACTAAAGTTTAGGAAAACCTCACGTATTACCTACCATTGCATAAATATTTAAACATCACAATATGGACATTAGAATAGTTTAGTTTATGATGAAAAATGTTTAATGTGAAACATTAAATACAGAAAATTAAACAGAATTTGTTACATTTTTCTTTAAAAACAGAAACAATAATTTCTTTTACTAGGTACGAAGTGCTTGATTAGCACTAAAAATTTAGTATGTTCCAAAACCATGAAACCTAAAAAGTAGAATATATCTCTGATCAACAAAAACTATCTCTCTTAATTACGAGCTTTGTACGTTCTGTAACAGAAAGCTAAAGCTAAACATAATAATAATTTCTTGAGTCA
>JARFOC010000275.1:245488-255695 GCA_031763485.1 Osmoderma eremita | reverse complement strand
AATTTTAAAGATAACAACGCCATCTATCTTACGTTTTGAGTCCAGTGCATCTCGCTATAACCAAAATATCATAATTTACCTCTAATTTAATCTCGTCTTTGTTTCGTTTCTCTATCTCATTCCTTTCAAAAGTTACAAAGGGAAGGGGGAGGCACAATTTACGTCCGCACTGTATCTATTAAAATCTCTGGAGTTTAACATTAATTTCATAAAATACTTAAAGATGAGACCTTTTAGAAATGGTGCTGAAAATATATGAATTAATATCTCTAAATTCCAAAGATGGGGTATTATTTTATTATATACTTATTGTTAGTCCCAGGCAACATTAGTGCTATTGCTGAATTTGGAAAATTATATTAAATATATACCGTGGGCTGTGCTCGGTTCTATCCGATGGCAAATATTACAGAAAAGTCTTAATGTAATCAGCATTATATCTGACAGTAAATATTTGAATTAGTAGGTGTGATTCCATTATTATTATTATAATGGCATTTTTACGGTTAATTTTTTTTGGCATTTTTGATGTTTCTTATCTCACCACATCTTTTAAACAGTAAAGTGCATGATCGTTAATCATACTCTTCGTCTCTAATGTCTTTGATGAGATGACGTAGTAGAAGAATTGTGGGGAAGTTTCTTGCTTCTCTGTTGACCGAAATACAGAATATTGCATTGCTGGTTGAATTTCACAAATCCAATCCAACATGTTCACTCATTACGGAAGACTTTTTTAAGGGTTTCCTAAGACTTTATTTAAGTATTGGAGAGCTCCATCACTGACTGCTATATCCCATATATTTGGGTGCAATATGTCTATTTTGTATTTAATTTTTTTTTGTTTGGCACAATCTCAACTTCAAAAAATATAAAATATTTTGGGCAATTTCTTTCAAAGTTGTTTTCGAGAAATTAAATTTTTTTGGCATACAGGCTATTCAAAAATATCGGCCCACTATTCCTAACATTGTTATTATTAATGCTATAAGTTCGGTTAAATTATCGAAGGTCAGTGTTTTTGGTACTGATGAAGATGTAGTTAAGAAAGGAACAATTGAATGAAGGATTATCACAAAAGCGATAATCCTGTATATTCTTCAGTATTTTGAAAGACAATATGGTATGTGATCCGCCATAAAAGCTATAAAATTCAGTAATTAACCGCAATGGCACCACAATGTAAGATTAGCAATATATACTGTTAAACAACAAAGAACAATTTTGACACTTTCCTAGAATTGTATTGTGTGTTTTAGTTTGGGGCAAAGAAGCCCGCTGCAATTGATTACGCAAGAAATCTATATCCGTGTATTAAACTAACATCCACGTAAATATATTGGGCAACCAAGGCGATCAATTTTAACTCGTTTTAAGGAGCACATTGCTCATTTTAGGTAGCATATTACAGCAACAGGTCGGCGCATGTCAACAGATAATCTTAGGTTAGGGAAACAAGTCCGCAATCTTAGAGAATTGGACAGTTATGAGAGTATCTATATTCATAAAATTAAGGACAAAGTTATGAATTATGACAGAGGATCCATCCCGCATTCTACTTTATACTCTCCTAGAATAAATTGTGTGGTAATTGTGTGTGACAATTAAAAAACAAATTTGTAACAAGTGTCATATTCTTAATTCTGGGATTTCAGGTAATTTATTTTTATATGCCCTGATTACATTTTGTGTTTGTTTATGCTATAATCCATGCATTTATACCTATTGATTGTCTTTCATTCTAACAATATTTATTCCTGGTAATTAATTTGGCCTATGTTGTTAGACAATAGACATATTATTATTAAGTAAATTGTTGCGGTTCAGTGAGCATTAAGAAGTACGCTCAAAGAGTCGGAATGATTGAGTAGTGTA
Source organism: Osmoderma eremita (assembly GCA_031763485.1). Taxonomy (NCBI): domain Eukaryota; kingdom Metazoa; phylum Arthropoda; class Insecta; order Coleoptera; family Scarabaeidae; genus Osmoderma; species Osmoderma eremita. The sequence continues at coordinate 253,820 of JARFOC010000275.1, read as the reverse complement.
TATAGATATAGATTGTATGAAGGAAATTGGTGTTATTCAAGTAGTGATTTGGTGAAGTGCATATCTTCCAGAATACTATGTCTAACAGTATTTTCCAGATACTACTAAGGATGGCAACTTGAATGCCCAAATACGTATTTATAATTCTTCACGCATTAAGGTGGTAAGGGTATTTTCGTTTTAGTTTCACTATTTCAAGCCACCATATCCTATTAGTGTATATAAAAACGCTTCACTCAATTGCTTATTTTTCTTAATTGCATGTTAGCTGAATTTGTAGCGATAATAATAAGAAAGTTAGCGATAGTGCGCCGATATTTTTACACCCTATATAAGCTGTTTTCGTTCTTCAGTCTACATATAAATTAATTGTTTCTTTTAAACTAGTCTTGTGAATTATTTTGAATGCATAATACATTTACTTAGGCACAATATTCTCTATACCTACCGTTAAATTTATTACTATGCTCGCTCATTAGAGGTAATGTGCTATAATATATATATATATATACATACGTGGATTTTTGGAATGACAGTTAGGATAAATAAAACACAATCATAACAGGAACGTACGTTTAATTTTGCACTGAGCGGAATACAAGCTAGCGTACGAAATCTCGCCGACTGTTTGTTTAACTCCATATGACGCACATTTATAGTTAACTTCTTCACGAGAAAAACAAATATCTTAAATAGAATTTATTGAAAAAACTGAGCTTGCAATGGGAATGGGCGGGCGACGTTTTCGTTTCGTAGCGTCACGGAAGACGACTCCCACCGTTATTTCCATTTCAAACTCCCGACGTCACATTAGTACATGTAGATATCTTCTTTTACATATATAAGACTTTTAAAAACTTTTTTTTCATCAAATAAATTATTTACATGCTACAAAAACATTCCATTTGTTCTTTTTATTTCTTTACTTCTCCTCTACCTTTCTTCTAGCTCTTATACTCCTTGCCTAAAACATTTATCACCATTTTTTCCGGGAAGAGGGAGAGCATTAAAAACGCACAGAAAATTTAATACCGTCGACTTTAAATAATCAAAACCTGCTTTTTCGGACGTGTTTTTGCGTTTTAAACGTTTTCCCTTTCCCATCTCTTGTTTATTTACATAAACGATGCTTGATTTAAATACGTATTATCTTTATTTTCATTCCCTCGTCCAATCTTTCTTTACAAATTTAAACATTTGAAATACATAAAGAGATATAAATATTTTTTTTAATTTTTCATTTACCATAAGTTGAATTTGAATTCATACGAAAAACAAAATTTTTACATTTCCATTTCCGTCTAAGAGAAGTTCGACTCCTTGTTGGCGTGTCAATCTTTGTTTAGTAGTTTTATTTCTCTTTGTCCCTATAAATCCTTAACACTAAAACCCGGCCGTTCGAGCCGGCGAGAGCAAAAAAAAAGATAGACCACTTATACGTAGAATTACAATTTTCGAATCGCGGGAACGTTGAATCGGGGTGAGTGAATTTTTGGTGCCGTTTGTTTAATTTTTTGTCGCTAAGATACTAAGATTCCCTATCAATTTGTGGCACCCTCTTAAATCTTACTTTCTTTTAGGTATACCTTTCCTGGGCCAACGTTCGCGTGATTCGTTACAATTGAAGAGACGACTTTGTATGAAACATTTAGGCGAAGACCACAAAGTTTGTCATCTCTAATTTTAATAACAGCCACCGACCGCGTTCCAGTACAGATCGTGGTCGTCATTAATTTTCTTTTTAATATATATATCATTATATTACATATGGCAACTGGTAAAATATAAAACTGTACAAAAAATCAATTCCTCACTTACATGTCTAGTTTATATAATATATATGTGTGTATAGATTATTATATAAGGTAAGTTCTTCGTCATTTTTTACGAAACGTACAGGAAAGCGGTCGGGTAACAACAAGACACAAGCAAAGAAAGTAGCAATCAATAAAATGCGGATGAATTTGCAACGGAACCCACACTAGCGCTTCGTGAATTTTGACTAGTATAGAATATATTTGTTCATCGCTATTTCCGCCTATATATAATTGTATATATAAAAAGACAAATTCCGCGTTTCCCACTACATTTGTAAGTATTATAAAATTCGTTTACATGCGTGTGAGTCGGTTCTGTTGCGATTTCGCCCTTGTATAACGGTTCCAAAATAGAAAATAAAATTGAACATCAACACTCGCTCTAGCAAGTAAAAAAAACTCATTATACTAATTTTAATATATTACTCTGTAAACTACACTAAGGAAGAACGGGGGAAGTTCTCACTCGCATTTTTTCTAGCACGCTCCAGATGCCCTTGCACATTTTTACATCTAGACACAGAGACAGACACGTACGACCTACGCTCCCATACGCGCAAACTGTCACACGCAAGCGCTTACGATGCGCCGGAATCGCAACAGTTAATTTAATTATTAGTAATAATAATGAATGAAGCATGCAACTGTACAAAATGCATCTCATAAGAACACTAAAAAACCGTAATAACACGTCATCGTATTCATCATCACCTGTATTTTCTCTTTGTATTTTTTTTTTCGTATTTTTTCTCTTTTATAAATGGAATTCGCACAGCACTCACACTAATCTAATTATGAGGGGAGTAAAAATATAGAATGCAATAATAAGGAATGCGTTTGGGAAGCAGGCTGATATGCGATTCGGTGCCGATTGCCAACGGAGAGCTCTAACAGCTAGAAAAGTTTCGTATAAAAGTTTTATTTTCTATTTTACAATTCATCACGTTACCGTATATAAACCATTTACCTATCCCGTTTAGAAGCGGGTTCCCTTAAACTACTTACGACCTATCCTCACAATATTAAGCGGCTCAGCCACAATTATTTAGTTTCCTTTCCCTAAGTTTCTTTTCTTAAAAAATTAACCTACGCGATTTGTATTTTGATTCGTTCTCCGGCAACCGGAACCGTATCCATTTCAAATGTGCTACAGAAATGTGCTCGTTGTACAACACTAAGAGTGTACACGGGCTTATCGTTGCATTTTTGAAAAAAGTAGATTTTCATCCAAGGTCACTTTCTCAAAAATATAATTACCTATTATAATACTTTTCTTATCAGTGTTTTTTTTTTTACTTTATTTCAAAAAACATTTTTTTGTTCGACCTATGTTAAGTTTTTTTTTGATTTTTTTAGTAAAGTGTGACATTTAGCCTAATATCGGGCGATGTGCGCCAGCACAGTCTTTATTTAATACTTTTGACACATTCGTACATACTAACTAACATGACTAAAATATACGTTACGCCATTTGTTGGACAGTAAACTAGTCGGCTCTAAATTGCACGAAAGGTTGAAAAGCAATTTCGATTCGTATTGCACTTAGCACAATGAAGATGCGGTTAAAACGGCTAGGCTAATAATTAAATTAAATTGAGGTAAAGCTGTGTTTATTTATATATATAAATAACAAATATTTCCGTTGATATTTGCCGATATTTACCTGTTCCCGATTATAAATTGTTTAACAATAATGCAATGATTAAACACAAGAAAAATAATTTTATAAAATTTTTAACTCACAATTAATAGAAATTGTTTTAACTCTTAGTTAATTATGTAAGAATTGCTATAGCTAGCCATTGTTGGGAAGTTTATGTATTAATAAGAGTATCTTTTTTATTTATTCGCCAGTTTCAAAAACACCATAATAAATTTTTCATATTATTTCTTAGCTAGGCAAGAAAAAAAGTAACGGTACTGTCGCAGTCTCATTAACAATAATTTCTCTTTTAATTGTAGGTTATTTTTATAATTACTTGAAATTTTTATAATTCAGTTTGGTACCAACATACCAGCAACTATTAATTTTTACCAATTTTTGGTTCTACAAATATGCAATATTCCATGCTGTTAATTGAAAATTTTGATACATTTGAAGACCGGTTTTTTTTTCAATTGTTACGTAGGTAATAATCGTTTTAGAAAGAGGATGTTGTAAAAATATTATCTGAAGCTTTTCAAGTTTCATAATTTCTTAAATACTCTGCTTGTTTAACAGACAATCCACTTGGATTTAGAATCTACAATTTAAGTAAATATCAATTCTCTAACTAGACGCAATAAATATGGAATATATTAATCCCAATTAATTTTAAAAAATAATAAAAAATACCCTTACCACCTCGATGAGGTGGTAAGAGTATTTTTTTTATTATTTTTTACTATTTTAAGCCACCGTATCCTATTTTGTATTTTATACCAATTAATTTTATCTACATTTGCAATAGTATAATATATAACATATTAATAATAATAATAACCACAATTGTGTATCTCATATAATTATTTATACTACGGGGCAAACAAGTATAAACGGAAATATTTGAGTTACGTTGGTAGATTACTAATATTTTTGAGGTTATGTTTGTATTTATATAAATATAACATACGCATAAATTTGTTCCAAATTCTCTCCGTGCATTATCACGTTTTATATATCAGTACCTGCACGAACTAATCAATAGATAATTGATATTGGAATAGGCTGTATTGCACCATGACTAAATATTAATCGCAAGTAATAAAATACAGTAATGAATGAAATCTTCAAAGATCTTCAAATAGCGAAAATCAGATATGGTGGAGGAGCCGCAGAAATATTGATATTATCGTGCAACAATTGGCGTAAAGCTTTACATCTACTGTAATCATAATAATAATAATTAATTAATAATTAATAATAATAAACGCTCTCTAGGTGTGTACGGCTTTAGCCGGCGATGTCGATCACAGGAATGAACATCACTGAGGATACCCTCGCTACGTGTGCCCCGAGAGTTCACACCTAACTATGTACAATAGCGGTAACTGGCAGTGATGCGGCTTGGAGGTAGGCCGTCTAGGTGTGGCGCTTCATGTGCAGGGCCAGGTGGTCCGAACGGCTGAAGCAACGATCGCAATTGCGACACTTGAACGGCTTGGCGCCGGTGTGCTTGCGATAATGGCGCGTCAGTTCGTCGGATCTGGCGAACCGCCACTCACAACCCTCCCAGGAACACTTGTACGGTTTTTCACCTGTAACAGAAACGGAAAAAATTAATACACACACGTCCAAACCCAAATAAAGAGAAAGTAAGGGGCTCAACGTTGGTAATTGTGGCACAGAAAGAACAACTGAAAACATGTTTTTCGTAAGGTTTTGTGGAAGTAAGCAAGTTAAGAATAGCCCATATATACCGAGTAGCAACTTACTTGGTATGATGCTAATAAGTAGGTAACCATTTATAATCGGCTGTAACCGAGTTATGTACTTTGGGCGTTTGTGAACTTCATATGAGCCGTGTAAATAATTGCTTTCTATTTCTACTGACAGTGCTGTCAGGAAGATGAAACGGACCATTGAAAATTTTGATGCGTTTCATTCTTTAAAAGATATGCTAAAAAAGTATTGCGATATGGGTCATAGCACCATCGATCTTATATTTGGGAATGGAAAAGGACCAGGAGAATAGTGAGAGAAACGAAAACAGAGGAAAGACATATAAGAATAAGAAATGATTATACGATATCTACAATGAACCAAAGATCATTATGGTAAAATCTAGAAGATTACAGTGGCTAGGTCACGTGAAGAGAATGGCGGAAGGTATAACAGTAAAGGGGATATTGGGCTTTTCGCCACCTTTTTCTTGATCTAACTGATTAAACAGGAAAAGACAAAGAATTAGAGGGATATATTTTTATAATCTGAATTTCAGAATCCATTGTGTAAGAGGCAGATTACGCAGTATATAAACATATTTGTAGTTATATACATATGCACGGCCTAGGACCGTTAAGACTCTTGGGCGAAGAAATAAAGTTATCTGGAGAAGTAAAATACCTTAGGGTTATTCTGGACCCAGCGCTTACTTGGAACAAACAGCTTCAAACAGTCAAAACCAAAGCAGAGACAACACTTATGTTGGTCAGGAGAGCCAATGGAAAAACATGGTGATTAAAACCAAGAATGATGTATGGACGTACATTACGGTGGTTAGACTTATCACTTATGCATTCCTGATATGGTGGACAATAACAAATTGCTATAACCAAGCTCAGCAAGATACAGAGGCTTGCGTGTTTAGGTATAACAATAGCAATGCGGAGAACGCCGACAGTAGCAATGGAATCCCTTATAGACCTCCCACCGCTTCATGAAGCGATAATGCGGAAGGCCAGAATGGGATATTCACAATTGCTAAAATCTCCGAGCAGCAGATATGCAGAATTGGGGCACTACAAAATGGGCAATTATGTGGGAGGAAGCCTATTGGGAATGAAAACCGACCATGATTGCCATACATGTGTACATTTAACAGGTATTTCGAGATGGAAATCACGGACCGAAAAAGTTGGGAAAAAGAAGCATGCAGGGTCAAACTCGGGAAGCTGGCCTGGTGTACAGACGGGTCAAAGACCAAGCATGGATCTGGAACTGGAGTATTTAGTGAGGTGGGGGATACAAAAATCACCATCCCACTAGGATAATGCACAACTGTGATCCAGACAGAGGTGTATGATATATTTCATTGCGCAATAGAAAACAATGACGGGGCTTATAGTAAAAAACGGATCCCTATTGCAACGGATAGTCAGGCGACACTTAGGGCACTATGAAACCCTAAAGTGACATCAAGACTAGCTTGGGAACGCGTACGAGAACTGAATGTGCTGGCGGAACGTAATAAAGTTACTTTGTTGCGGGTTCTTGGGCATTCGGGAATCGTAGGCAATGAAAATGCCGATGAGCTATCGAAGACATGATCATCGTCTTCATTCGTAGGCCCAGAATCTGCCCTGGGAGTGTCTAAAAACACAGTACGAGGGCAGTTACGAAAGTGGGTGCAAGAACAACATAGAGAATACTGAGAAAATACAACCAGACAAAATAATGGAAAACCTTTATTAGGGAGCCATCGGTAAAGAAGGCTGAGGAACTACTAAATCTTAGTAGGAATAACCTTCGTACAGTAATAGGTCTCCTGGAAGGACATTGTGCACTGAAGGTACTCCTACAGAAAATTGGAGTTAACATTAAGGACCCAAGCTGTAGACTGTGTGAAGAGGCAATAGAAATCGCATACCACATCTTATGTGAATGCAAGGCTTTGGACCCTAGAAGACAGGCAATGTTTGGGAAACCAGAAATGAATTCAGAAGACTATACGACCAATCGGCTACGGACCTGTGCAGATTGGTACAGGGCACAGGTATCTGGGAATGGGTGGTATAGGGCATGTGTGCAAAAATGGGACATAAATATAGGAAACCAATGGGATGAAGTGCTTCCGCAGACTTACGTTGGATGGTTCCCACAAAGATAAAAATGTATGCATACTAATTAGTCTTCTCCTTTTAAGGTATTGTTTTTTTTTGTTATACACTGGTACAAACGCGAGTACCTATCGATAATTGTTAATTCTTCACATAATTCACTATGAAAATTAACTACTGAGTATTTCTGAATCATGAACAAATGCATTAACTCAAAGTTATAAATTTTACGTAAACATCATACAAGCCGTAAAAGAAAAAGTGAAATTTAAATTACCTCCGTCATTTACGGTTTTAAAGCATTTACGTTCGCTCAATAAATTTCCGACGCTATTTTTCTCTGGATAGAATTAACTGTGGTCATTATTCAGGTGCGATTAGCGAAACAAACGAAAGCGGACGTCGGATAGCGCCCAACTCAACCGTTGCTCAGACCTTTCGTCCGCTGATGACGCTTTCAGTGAAAATCCCCACCGGGACGAAAAAGAATTTACCTATTCATGCCGAGAAATTAATTCACCAGGATAAAGTATTTACACAATTGTGTTAAGTAGCTGTTTCTGTAATAAGTTAACGTCACGTTCATTTTTTGTAAGTGGTTTTAGGCATTACCTTTTGGTTTTAATTTTGATTTTTTTAGGAAAGGTATATATAACATAGGTTAGTAAATAAGATATAACAAATAGGTACATGTATGTGTAGTGCACAGACATATGCGTACATAACCACTCTCTACAGTAGGTATAGAAGTTAGACAATAATTTAAGAGTAAAGAAGCAAAGAAACGACAGTACAAAGACAAAACATATTAAAATATAGGCAAAAGGCTGCACTAAAATGTAATGAATAGATTTACGCAAGTACTCCTCTGCGTGAATTCATTTTAATAATCTATTCAGATGAAATATAAAATACAAAATAGGATACGGTGGCTTAAGATAGTAAAAAATTAAAAAAGTGCCCTTACCACCTCGATGAGTGAAGAACTCCTGGATACGTATTTCGGCAACTAAGTTGTCATCCTCAGCAGAATCTAC
>JARFOC010000275.1:228726-239811 GCA_031763485.1 Osmoderma eremita | reverse complement strand
ATGGCAACTTAGTTGCCGAAATACGTATCCAGGAGTTCTTCACTTATCGAGGTGGTAAGGGTATTTTTTTATTTTTTACTATTCAGATGAAGGCAAAGACTGGATTCGATTAGTTGGAACTAATCATTGGTAGAGAAATAAAATCTAACGAAAACAATTATTTGCTAATTTTCTTTTGTTAGAATTGTTGGAAAAAGTATGCACATACGTCTTAGTAATTAACAATACAGTGGCAAATAATAAAAAGCTTGCGTAAACTTGCGTGAGAATCTTCTATAAACCAACAAATCAATACTAACGTCTAACATAGCATACTAAACTTGGAATCATATTTTATTGCAAGTATAAGTAAGCTTAACTCTCTTTTGTTCTCATTAATCGCATTAACCTTTCTTATACCATTGCAACCTTAACCATGGTTCCCTTTCTTCTGTTCTCACTAATAGCATTGACGAAGTGGCTTGATCAGAGAAAACTAAGATTTTCGGTATTGCTTCTAACTATGGTACTATTTCATCGGTGGTTAATTATTTTGGATAATTGCAAACATGGCTTCATAAATTGTACGTGGCATCTTTTGTCAATATTTCACAATACCTACATAATATATAAGTTGTTTTGTGCTTGAAGAATTGTTTAGTTGCTTCTTGACATCCGTATATTTGCTTGATGGGGTGTGGCTTTTAGTTATCTGATGTTATTTGAAAATTCCCAATTGAAAAAGTGCAAATGTCGCCATAAGTATTTACTAAGGTCCATTAAACGAGGTTTGGTAAAAGAACAGCAAATGCCACGGATTCTTAGGAAAAGATAAATAAAGACTATGGTAAAAAATATCGAATTCAGATTTGTACGTTTTGCAATATGAAATCTCTGTTTGTTGTTAGGTAGGAAATAGATGCTATAATTACCTAAATGGAAAAATTTTATAAAATATTTCATATCAATATAAGTGTACCCTGAATTTTACTGCTTAGAAAGTAATAAAAGAAAAGGCATGTTCCACTAGTCTGTTATAAATCGGCAAGCATATCTTATTTTTGATTAGTACCAAATTCTACACGTAAATGTCATCAGTGCGTACAACACGATCGCGATAGCTGGATGTCGATACCGGTGTTGTATTATATCATTTCGCAAGAGGCCGGGGTTAGCGACCCGGGAATTCCGCGATTCGCTCTTGGCATTGCAGATGGCGTTCATCTAAATGCCAGGCGAACCAGGAACAGCCGTAATAGCAGCAGCCCCAGAAGTACCACTGCTACCAACAACGGCGCTACGAAGCAGCAGGCATTTGAGGCAGTAGCAGAACGCCGGCCACATCTACATATCTTATTTCTATTCCAAGCAAACTGAAAATATATTAGGAATAAGTTCGGGGGAAGAGTTGGTGAGGGGAACATAGGAAGCAGCCGGCCGGCTATCGCGCTCGGAATACAGACGACGGCGAGGTGAATCGATATCGAACAAAAATTCTTTTTCTTTCTTCCCCTTTTATTTTTTTTCCAGGTTGTGTCCGTTTTGCTCCGGATAACGTTTACTTCAAATTTCTTTCGGGCAATAGATCGCAGTGCGGAGAGGTCGGGTCCTTTCCGTGTCGAGAGTTTTTTCCCCGTTTTCCTTCCACTTCCTGGGTTTACGGTCGACCGGTTTTACGTATTAATTGGCTTTTTAGATTTCCACCGGGTTTCCCCCGCATCGAAAGGAATCAACGACGTCGTCCGTCGTAAATGAGTTTTTCTCCTTTTTATGATGTTGACCAACAAAGGAACCGTGACTCCGCAGAGGCTTCGATCTATAGCATTACAACGCTTCCCTCTTCGGATAGTTTTCTTCCGAAATGCAATTTAAAGTTTGAAATGGGGATCGGGTTTCAGTAATGGTAATGACGCCATTTAACGAACAAACGATTATTTTAGAGAGGAATATATTTGCTGTAGTTCTTTTCAATTGTAGGGGTATATTTGTAGGGGTAGCTGATGTAAATAATAATATTAATTATGATTACATATAATGCATATAAAAATATGTAAAATGGGGAACTGAAGCACTAAGGAAATGGAATGAAAGTCAGAGGAGTTTGTTTTTAAATTTGAGTTTTTAAACCAGTTACCTAAAATAGAAAATTAGAAAAGACAGTGTATACGATCAACGTAACTTTATTATATTAATAGATGAAAGAGTTCATAAAAATAGAAATCAAACTGTGCGGAGCCCGAAAACTGGTGAGCACAGACGAGGGTACAGACGAGAAAACAAATACTTGAAATAATTATGTTTAAATACACAAATAGCGTTACGGTCTCTATTACAAATGAATAAATTTATAGTATGTTTATACTATATCGCATAGCTTTTCTATTGTAAATCAGTTTGAGATTACAATTCGCTTTTTTCATCAATAAGAAGGCCCAAACATTTTAGGTACTACATTTATACAGGAAAGAACGCCAACTTATGCACATATATTTATGTTTGGTAGCAATGTGGTTTTCAGATGACTTTGTTTAGTCGATACTAAGGGCATGCCCACGTGCTGTCTTGACCATATTTCTAAGACCCTGTTGATATTTGTTGTGTACTTTTGTATTTCGCGATTCGTTCTCCGTCACACTTTAGCAAATATTTAAAGTTAAATTTCCGAAATTCCTACTGTTTTTGCCTTTCTGATATTGCAGTCAGAATCTGAAAACATAGAATATTTAATACCTGAATTCTTCTTTCCTATTAAGCCTATGGCCTGTTCTGTGCACAGTTTATATCAGGTGTGTAAATTAAGTAATGGGACTGACAACGTAGTGTTTGATATAGCAACACGGGAAGCACGGGAGATGAAGGGGCGACAAAGTGGACATTGTAATACGCGTTCAGTGCAAGTTTGAACCCGATCAAGTTATTTGGTTGTGCGTTGTCGTTTTTTCCGTGAACCCGGTTTTCGTAGTGCGTTCTACAAATGAAAGACATGAATTTCTAGCAACGGTGTGCTATCAGATTTTGCTTCAGACTCGCGCAAAGTGTAACAGAAACTTTTGCAAAACTTCAGCAGGCATACGGAGACAGTGTTTTGTCAAAAGCAAAGGTTTATCGGTGGTTTAAGGCATTTTCAGAAGGAATGAGAGTCGATGGAATATGAGCCACGCAGCGGAGGTGTTTCAACCGCAAGAACCGATGGCAATGTCGACAAAATCCACGATCTTGTGCGTTCAGATCGTCGGTTGACGGTCAGAATGATCGGGGTACGGTTGAATTTATCTCACACCACCGTCCATCAAGTTTTGACCAATGAATTGGAAATGAGAAAGATCTGCTCGAAAATGGTTCCAAGAAACCTTTCGTAGGAACAAAAGGACATCAGAAGAGAAGGGAGCCTTGGCTTTTTGAAATCGACTGAAAATAATGAAACTTTTTTGGAACTTGTCATTACTGGTGATGAGAGTTGGGTGTTCGAGTATCACCCGAACGATTCTATGTTGTAAATGCGATCTAAATAGTTATCCCACCTTTTTCTTCTGTTGTGACAATCTTCTATGTGTCTATAGACTCGTCTTTATAACTGCGACACAACACATCTAACAAAAAAACTTAAAAATGCACGACACCCCACAGATATACAAAAAGTGGGTACGCATTTTAACAACGAAGTTGTCATCTTCAGCAGTAAGGCTATCAAGCATTTATATATTTGTGCAGTGTGTACTATCTGCAAGTGTTTTGTTAAGTGTGTATTTTTATTTTTCCCTTTATTCTTCTAAGCACTTTCCCTCGGTGGCGTATGTTATTATTAACCTTGCCAAACTTGTGGATTTTCATATTTGTTGTACCATACATTGTGTGTTAAGTAAGTAGTGCAGTAGTACCTAATAGTATTCCTCTTTTGCAGCTTGTGCAATATTAGCCCAGACGTCAAGGTTATTCTAGACGTCTAACGCTTCTTGACTAGTTGAAACTCTGTTATAAGAGCTCCTACCAACACTTATATATTTTTCATGCAAGTATCTGTTAAAAACATTCCAGAAAGTTTGAGTACTCGTCTGGAGGAGTGCAGAGATAAAAACCTAGAGGACGTCACCTTCCCTACTTAATTGCTTTTTTACGTTTTTTCAAATTATTATGAAATGGCAAACTCTATTAAATCTGTTAAAATACAAAAACTTGAGTTCATAGAAAAATGACTGAGTGCTGGTTTTTATAAAAATGTCATGCGTCCCTGCCGGACCGTGTATTAGCCTGGTTCATGCTTCTTTTTAATTACTGGTATTTCATTCATCATTTCTTGCACTTCGGGTTCTCGGTCTCCCTTGTTTGTGATTGTAACTCCCAAGTACTTGAATTTGTCTACCACTTCAAATTCGTGTTCACTTAATTTAACTGACCCACCCATTAGTTGCCTTCCTATAGTCATTATTTTAGTTTTATTCTCATTTATCCTCAATCCTAATTTTTTACCTTCCATTTCCAATTTGGTTAGTACTGTGGTTATAATTTGGCGATTTTTCGTTATTACCACGCAATGGTCGGCATAAGCCACAATTTGCACACCTCCTGATCTTAAAGGTCCTTTAACTTCGGTCTTCCTTATTATATACTCTAAAGCCAGATTGAATAGTGTTGTAGATAGTGCGATCAAAATTAACAGTAATATTAAAATCCCCAACCAGAAAAAATGATTTTATTTATTATATCTTCATTCAAATATCTATCAATATTCAATCTCTCAAAATTTATCGATGTTACCATATGCCGATAACAAGTATCTTATTGCGATTAATTTCGATGGCGCTAAATTCGATCTTTTCCTAGGATGAGAGGGCAACAATGTCTTCTCTCTCAGATATTTTTATCTTTTCTTTCGCCAAAAATTAAGGATTTGGGGATGTTGAAGGAATGTTACTGGTTAAAATGATTCTCATAATTCCCACTGCCGTGTGTCTGTTACAACGCCTCAAAACGTTCTTCCGTTCTAGTTTGGTCAAATAGAGCAGCTTTAATAATGAAGTATTTCTTTTCGAAGTATTTAAGCATAGATCCAACCATTGTATTGTCAATTAACGTAATGTCAAGTCGCCCTATAATAAATTTGTCTTAATTATTCGTAAAAATAATGCTATTTTAAAAACACGAAGGTATGAGGGATAAAAGAATTGTACTATTAATTGAAAGTACCTACACAGTTAATAAAACCGTCATTTCTAGTATACTAAATACGTTTGTGATGTTGCTTTTTCGATTCAAATCAAGAGAGCTTACCATTGATGATAATAAATACATATAAACGAATAGCAGATACGTAGGAGAGTAATGGGAAATATTAATTACAGGCGTTGTCGGAAAGCACGCAGTTTACGTGAAATTGGAGCTGATAAATTGCCGATTTTCGCGGAGCCAGTTCAATTATTCAGTAATTTTCGAAACATTAAATAATCGGCATAAATTAGATTTGGCGGTGTTTTATTTTGCAATTACAAACACACTATAAATATATCAATGGGCGATTAAGGGATGGAAAGGAGTGGTATAAATACGTGCGTATTATTTAGTACACGATTATGAAATTGTATTTCGCAACCGATCCCATTAAATGTTTTGGTTGGGGGTTTGTGGGTTGGCGGTTATTACGGTAATTACTAGTTGTGGAAGAATAACTATTTTATTTCAGGCTTTCAGTAAACCAAGTGGTGTGAACTCTATGACAATTTTAGAGACCCACCTCTTTCAAATCACATTAAATCCAGAGGCTGTGTGGATAGGCCATGTGATTAGAATGATAGGTGCAGGATTACCTAAAAAAATCCTGAATATAAGGATATAGAGAGGACCCAGCAAGAGATGGGAAGATGCCGCTGGTGAGAATGCTAAGAAAGTTTTAAATATTTGGAAATGGAAATGAGAGATAGTAGACAGAGAAGCATCGAGGAAAAGATCGTTATAGACCAGAACCGAATAGGGATCATCGAAAAAGAATAAACCAATTAATTATAATTTATGCATCTGTTCTATCTTTAAGCTATCGATAGTTCCATGTATCCGAATGGATTGAATTTAGAAGAAGTTAATATATCAAAGTAAGTATGTACACGCACAGCAAACCTATTTCAATATTTTCGCCCCGCAGTGCAAAACATTCTTAGAGCTAATACGCAGTCAACCAATTCCCGAACTCGGAAATTGGTTGACAATGAGAGCCGACGTGCTCTTGAAACATATGTCCCGAATTTTATTAAATCAATTTTTGTGGTGTGGATTTCCCCATACGCAGTACCAGTGATACCAGCCCAGTCCTTGTAATTCTTTCACGGATTCTTAGAGCTATTAACGATATCATATTTCTTTATTACGCTCTATTACACCCGTTTACTTATTTATATTTATTGGCGATGTTTGCAAATTAAGATCTTTATCACAATCCACGTTATAAGATTTTCGACGACAGTTATATCAAGAGCCCCTAAAGCTACGCCAATCTTGCGGAGCGATTATTGAATAATTGTCGTCAAATTATTTCCATAATAATATCACTAGACAGTAGTTACTACGCACAACGTTGGAAGCTCCCAGATTTCCCTCCTATTGCATATTAAACACCTCGAAACACCATTAAGGAGGACTTCTCGTTTTCCAGCGTAAACAAGAGACTTTAATGTTTAGTCGCGGAACAACGCGCCGACCTAATTCGAATTCATATTTTGATTAAAATAGGCCGCAATATAGTCCGGGCCCGGCGTTTTCTCAATTCCGCACGGATTTGTTCGCGATCCTAGTTCCTTGAGGAGACAATGGTGCGATATTATCCGGGATTACGTAACTTTTCCCATCTAGACGCTGTCGTTATGTTGGTTTCGTTGGACGCTATCTTCGTTTAGGCCGTTCAAGCTCAGGAATTCTTATTTACACTTTACGATGCTTTTGTAGGAAATTTCGGTTTATTGGGAGTAATCATAAACAAAGGTTTATAACTATAGCTATGTTTATTTATTTGTATGCACTTAAACTCAAACTTGTAAAAAACAGTATATAAATTGTTATGATCTTCCACATCGTTTCTTATATTCTCATTAATTCCGTTAATATAATTTTTTTTGCAGCATAAGTGAACTACTTTTCTTTTGATTTATAATTCGGCAGTCTGCAATCGTAGTTAGTAGGACTATCGGGGTATCTTCAGTAATAAGAAAGTCAACAAAATATTATACAAGGAATAGAAGAGTCCTCGGTTACTGTGTAAAAATATAAAAACAAAATAATTGGACACATCATTAGAAAGTAATGTTTAAAAGAAAAGGAATATAAAATTAAGAAAGAAATAGAGAAAGTTAAGGTAGAAGCTAAAGTGAAGTGTATGAATTAATCAAAGGAATTAGTATTTTGGGGCAAGCAAAAAAAAATAAATAAGAGGGAACAGGAATAGCACTTTACACTCACACACACACACATTTACGAGAGTAATTATTAAGGTATTTATGAGTTCAAATATAACATCGTTAAAATCTTGTGATTCTCTTACATCCTTTTCTTCTTTTTAACATTAAAAAAAACTACTTTAAGCTTTTGATATTCATATTCGAAATTCCATTTATTTTATATTATTGTTGTAGGCGTCAGAATCCAAATATGAAATGTTAATTTCAATTTCGAGATTACTATATCAATCTAATGTAACATCGAACAATATTTATATTACTAAATAATTATAAATCGCATATGTACATATACAATTGACATCTATAAGGGTAATAATTGATTAAAATTATGTTGCGATGAATCAAGTGGTCATGAAATATCTCATACCCGTAATATCTCATACGATAGATTCGTCCAATTTTGACACTATACTAGAAAGTCGAGCTAGTTTACTTCATGGATTTGATCCTATTTTTCTATTCGACTTTCTTACTAGAAATGCAATGCGCCTGTGAAATATAATGGCAACCAAACTGAAAAAGCTGGAATTTGTAGAAAAGAAACCTGACTCATTGTGTTTATAGTCGTATCTAGTCTGCTTACTATCTGTAATACCTTTCTTAATTGTTGCAGTTTCATTACATTCACGTATTCTAGCTCCATTATCAACCTGAATCGAGAGAAAAAACACTACTATTTGGGATTTATTTCATTCCAATCTTCAAGTGTAGTTTCTAGAATGAGAAACAGCTAGCATCGTATCAAACAGGTTTAACACTTCACGCAGCTTCTTCTAGCATTATTGTCGGTTGTATTTCTTGCCGTTTTTGATTTAATTTTCACCGTTTTCTCTTGTATTGCTTAAGTTTAACTTGTTTTATAGGTTTGACTATGCCTAGAGTGCGGCAACGTGATAATTATCTCTAGTCGAAGGTCGAATTGTTGGCTTGCGCAAAGGTGGTTTTTCGTTCTGGGAAATTGCAATTCGCCTTAACCGGAGCCAATCCACCGTCACGCGCTGTTATTATTCATGAAGTAGAGAGGACCAAGAACGTCGCTGAAGAGGAACCGGGGGCCGAAGAAGAATTAATGAGGTGCAAGACCGTCACCTTTGTGGAATGTCACTAAGAGATCGATTATCCAGTACCAGGCCAATGAAGGGTAATGAAGGTCGTCCTGTGAACCCTCGAACCGCTTATTGCCGTATCAAGGCTTTCGGGTTGCAATCCTATCGGCCACATCTTGTGTTACCACTTGGGGCCCAACACCGGCAGCGATGTTTGGAGTGGTGTAGATTGCGAATGTTGAAGCGTGGAGTGACATAGGGTGGTGTTCAGTGATGAATCCCTTGTATAGGGATGCATGGTGGGCGCATGAGGGCGCATGAGGGTTGGAAGCCATGTGCACGGAGCCGGTAAGTTATCGTATGGGGTGCTAAAGCATATGGGAGTAGCTCTCAGTTGGTGTTTATCCGAGGCAACTAGAATGCCTAGCGTTACGTTGATGAGGTGGTGAAACCCCATATTCTTCCATAGATTGAGCAGAATGACCCACTTTTTCAGCAGGATAACGCCCGTCCTCACAGCGAGAATTTTTCTAAACCGGTTCGAAGAGGCTCATCTCAATATCTTCCAATGGCCATTCAGATCTCCCGATCCCTCGCCAATTAAACACGTGCGGGGCATTACGGGAAGAAAACCAAGGAACTTAGCAACCCCTATTCAAACACTGGAAACTCTCCGGTATGAATTGCAGGTTGCTTAGAACACCATACCCCAAGAGGACATCAACCGCCTACTGGAATCAATGCCAGGAAGTGTGCGGGACTGTGAAACTAATAGGGGAGGCCCAACACGTTATTAATAAACATAAAAATAAAATGTGTCTTTTGTCCTTTTCTCTGAAAATTTAAGCAATTATTGCCTTTGAATAGGTAAAGGTATCTACCAAGCTTGGTCAATTTTCACGTGAGGCAGTATAGTTTACATAATATATTCTATCAATTTTATTAGTGGTGTAAAATAAATGAGTATCTGTTTGAGTTTGGTTGTTATAATACTTCCATTGCGTGTCAAGGTTACTGCATAGGTGTATTTCCGCTTTATGGATTGACCAGGTTTTAGTTAAAACCAGAAAAAAAAACACTTCCCTCCATAAGAACATATGCAAGTTTAAAATTAAAAACAAACCTTGACAAATAATTTCTTACAATTTGTTTTGTCTTCTACTTTTAGTGCTAAATATGACTCGAGGTGGTTATGTTGCTTACTACTCCAAAGCGATAGATGCTGCAATCATTAATTGGCTTTGGTTACAAAACGTATTTTCTAAAACGTAGTTCCACTGCAATGGATGATACTGCTTTGAGACAACGCCAGGGTAAAACTTAATTTCACGTTTAGGAGTCTTCAAGGCTGCGAATTCTCAATGGTTTGGTAGTTTGTCGATGCTCGAAGGTGAAGTGTCGTCAAAATTAAATTTTCAGGAATTAATATCCACCGCATAGTGATGGCGTGATACGAGGGCCATTTAGAATCTCCTCTAGACTTGGCGGAAAATGGTCGTGGTAGAATGCGGTAGTAGTAGCACTGCATTTTTCGTTTTGCTGTGCAGCGGCTGAGGCAGTAGTAAGCGAAGTGTTTCATTATTGGCACAAATAGACGTCTTTCTGGTCGTTGTTTTATGTTTCAGGAGATTGATTAGAATACTATACGGAATGAATACGAGACCATCTGTTGTTTAAGTGACGTATTGGATACAAATTTAGCTATCTATCTATTTGCCCTTTGTTGCTCCGCGACTTAATTGAAAATCGACTAAAATATGATGTCTAGTTCTCGCAACTAAACAACCGACTTCTGACGTTTCTTCGTTCCGTGACATGATTGCCGCAGAATTACAAAACTTGAGATATATGAATAGGTTATGGTTAGAAAACTACGAAAGCTACCAATACTAAATAGCACGTCAAAGCGACAAATGCCGAGTAAGTGCGTCGACAGCTTACCTTATCTATGCAACCGGCAACGCTCTAATTGAAGAAATGCTATGCTATGACGAAATGTCACTAGATTTGACATTACTATGCATCTGCTGAATGTGAAATAGTGTTGGGTTGTGTTGGTATGATGTCAACAATATCGCTGGCAAAAGTCACTGTTTCGTCCCCAGAACTATATGTACCTATGTATAAGTACATGTAGTTAATTCGAAAGCTAAGCTTTTCCTACCTTGTAACTATTAATAAAATATAGCTTTTGAAAACCACGTTGTTAAATTTCATTGGGAAGCATAGTCACCTCAAAGATATGGTGAAAAATCAGAAGAATGCAGTCAAGTGGCACGCATACATGTTTTATTTTTTAGATATATTTTAATGTTACTTGTCAATAATTATTAATCTGGATTTTCGTGTTTTATTGTCCATTGAAAAGTAAAGAATTGCATCTCAGTAAGTCTTAAAATGTATGCACTTTTAAATCATTATGTAGTACCACTTATCTTATAATACCATCATTTTGACATTTGTGACTGACATTGATAAATATTGGCCCTGGCAGGTGGATAACGTCTATATAAATTTGTCTACCATTTTGCCAATGGATCTTTTGGGTGTCACGTGAATTGGGCGCGGCATATACGACGTGCGAAAACTGGTCGTCGTCTATGTAACGCGTGACAATTCGA
>JARFOC010000275.1:191895-210702 GCA_031763485.1 Osmoderma eremita | reverse complement strand
ACCCCTTTCATTGCTTTTGCTAGTATGGTGATTCCAGCAATAAACCATGCGCCGATAATGGCATCTTTACGGTTAATGTCAAAGATTGTTTAACAGCATCTGAAGGCCTCACAATTTCAATTTCCAAACAATCTATAATGCATAAAATATTTCTGTATTGATCTCGCAATGCTGGTGGTAAATTTAACTTTATTGTATCAGTACTAGCTGAGTGTACACATTTTCTTAAATATTTACTAATAAGTGGCAATGATTTTGTAAATATTTTTGCAGAATAATGCGGAAACCATCCCCAAGTAAAATAAATGAGCGTCCTGTTCTTATCTTTTTTTGAAGTTAAGAATATATGCGCGTTTGGTAACTTACAGTACTTTTGAAGCAACTGCAAAATATAAAATGCAAAGTCAAGTAAACCCAAGTAAATTCTAAGTCTCTTTTTTTCAATTTTCATGATACTACACTTCAATGACAAGCTTTTAAAGTACTGATTTGTTTCATCCTGCAGTTTTTCATGACGACAGTTATAGTTATAGTCAGCCGGCTTGGCGCGCCTTGGAGGTCGTTTGAAATGCTTTCGAAACACGGGAAACCTTAATCATTTTTTACCAGGTTATTATTGGTTTTTAAGAAAAAATACTTGGATTAAAAGAATTTGGAATGTTCCTTATTGCATCAGCAAGTGAGTTCCAAAATTCCAGGAGCTCAATATCGGTGGAATCATCTACACAATAAGAAGAAGAAAATTAATATTTGCGACCTTGATTTTATGCAATTTACTGCTTCATTGAGTACATATTATAATTTATTTCTGACCATTTATTTTGCGTGTAAACTTTTATGTGTGCGCGACTGGCTGCTGGCGCAAATTGAGCAACTCTACCCATTACTAAATATGATGCACTAGAGAAACTGTTTTTAAATTAAAAATGTCGAAGAACATTGGTTCTTAACAATTGCATTAATGTAAATATTAGCATTTATAATAAATAATAATTGTGGTCTGTTTTACATTTTGTATTATTTTCAAGTCACTATAACTTAGTTTATGAAGTATTAAAGTTTTTACTGCTTAGGCATTTTTTTTCTTCACATTTTTAGTGGCTAGGCAGTGAATGAGACAGTTTAGTGCCCGTCACTTGTTAATAAAGTTTGGCGTTCAACGTCGATCGGCGAAAAAGAAAATTATTTCAAACATCAATTGTCTATTTTTCCCAAAAAATATGGATACGTCATTATTTATATGAAAATAAAAAAAACTCACTTCTGCTCAATATTCGGTGTTTAATTTTGCTCTTTTTCAACGAATTTTATTTCAATATACTATACAACATTGTTTATAATAAATGGGGCATGATATTTGACGCAATATTTTGACTTAAGACAAAATTTCGCTTTGATAAACAATTATTGTTATTGGCGGCACCTATCGAGTAAATATCACTGCATAGCTAAGCTGTATATATCGAATAGGTGGCGCATTGGTACTAACGATATCTACTAAATAAACTTTGTTACTATACCAGCTAAAGTTCTGCATATACGCAAGGAGTGGTACTAAAAATCGTTTTCGGTGCTGCGCTCTATTGAGTGGAAGCAGCAACTATACCAACTAAAGCCTTGGATGTCCGCAAGAGATGTCGCTTAAAATCATTTTATTATAGTAATCTATACAGCGTGTATTGTGGTAACTACAATTTCTATTGTATTAAAATTTGCTTCTTATAATAACTAATGGCGAACACCAGATGTCACATCATCCAGTTCCCGAAGCTCACCAAAATAGAATCCTTACAATGCACACTGTACTATTCCAGTATTCGCCTATTCAGCCGCAAGACCAGGAATGTTTTTCTCATTTACACTTGCAGAAGATCGTGACCGGTCGCTGGTGCGGGGACGCGAACTCGGAAGTGAATTCCTGTAATTAATTTTCTTTTTATTTTCGGCTCCACAGAAGAACTTTCATTTAACGCTAACGAAGAAACGTCGCAATCAGTCGTTTTTTATATAAATGTTAAAAAAGCGGTGTTAACACATAACTCTTTGGTGATATTGCGGAGAAAATCACCAGAGAAAACGTAAAGAGTGTAGGATATATCTATAATTTAGTGCCCTGGAATGCTTATAGGATTATAACTCCCTCGTACGTTAAGGTAAGGCTACAGTAATTAAGATTTTAGAAAATTAAAATTAAGATAGATATACTTTATTTGAGTTTAACTCATATTTTTTCCACAAGCACATGGATGTTCTTACATATATTCTAGAGAGAATCTATAAATAAATTTCGTCGTTTTAATTTATTTTAGTGGTGAACACAGCATCCGCTACTATTTTAATCTTTATTTTAGAAATTCGTAAGCGGCCGGCTTCAATCGTGGTTTGGTATTGTTTTGTTTTACGTCGCATTCGAATATTTGCGCCGGCGATCCTCATTTGTCAGATTCACTTTTTCCCCGATCGATTTCGACTGTCAGATGTTTCGAGGCGATTACAAAAGGACGAATGATCCTCCGACTTACGGCAGCTGTTTAGATTTCTCATTAGTAATGTTCGTGACTATTTTTTTATTATTCATTCCTCTTGCTTTGTATTACTATTTCTCTCTCTAACTTAAGTGCATACATATTATATTTACAGTCGTATGTATTTGTTCGAGTAGGAAGAGGCACCTTTTATGGTGCCGGTTACAACGTGTTTCACCGTCTTTCTCTTTCAACTTGTTCATATATACACATTTACCGGCATTGCTTGCACAAATACAAACACATTCTAAGAAAGGTTTTCCTAATAGGTTAAATGGGATTATTTACCTCGCCAATAACCATCTACGGCTCTTTAATTTCCAATTAATTAAAGCCGTAATGCGTTTTTGAACCACGACAGGAGTGTAAAATCTTTAATTTGAAATCCTAGTCGAGGCATTACATATATAGAGGCGTTTGTTTTTGGTGTGAAATCCGCCTACCTATAGACTTGTTTATATTGATTTTTATATTATCATATCGCCCACCGTGTGTATAGTATGTGCATGAATGGACGTAGGCAGCTTCGGATCTGTTTTGGGGATAATCATATGCAGTCCTCAAGGCCTCATCTCGACACCATTGACACGAGTATGGCGCCTGGTTACAGGGAAAAAAAGCTAATTGATGTAATGTGAATAATTGCCCCGCTCAGTTATTTTAAACGTTTGATTGATAATTCTGTCCGACGGTTAAGAGCCGGTTCAAGACGGTGCTTATCTGAAAGCTTTTGATGTTTTCCTAAATGATCCATGTGAAGTGGATCGTACATTTTCATTCAGAACCTTGGTACAATGGATTGTATGATTTTTATAATGTGATAATCATGCTTGCGTTTAGTAGTAATTAAATATAAATTTGGTTTCATATATGTACCCCCTTATTTTCAATTAAATAGTCACATAAATTATGAAAGACGTCTCCAATGAAGGTAAAAATGAATTTAGACCTACAGAAAACCAAATCCAAGATTATAATTAACCTATTGTCTATTTGTACTGTCCAAGTGATTGCATCGTTGTAGGCGATATGTAGTTTTACTGTTGCCAAGAAGATTTACGGCAAAGGTGGTTGATGCTGTGCAAGACGTGCGGTGTATTTGGCACTCGTGCACTTAACTTCTTACATCGCAGTAGGAACATCTAAGTTCTAAAAGCGCTATTGCTGATGATCCATGCAGATTTGCACGAATCGATGATCGCGGTTACAAATGACCTTAATACCGTCTTTTGTTCAATAGAAACCAGTTTGGCTGCTGATAACAAGTCCCACAAAGTTATGCCGTAACAGAGTCGGGATTGGGTTTCAGCATTGTAAACAGATACCAATGTGTCTAAGGACACATTTCCTCGCATATAATTTGGGAAAAATAATGAAGAAGGTTTCGTATAGTGTTCAATCCACAATAAGTTGTCTGGCACTACGAGTCCTAAGAATTTGGTGTTGCTTTGATTCAATGAATCGCCGTTCAATTACAAATTTTGGACTTGCTCTAGTATGAAAGATCATGAAGTTAGTTTTTTGCGTATCTAATGTTAGTATATTATCTGAGAACCATACACATAGTTTCTTTAATACACTATTTGCTATGTCTACAACCTTGTCCTCCTTAGAGGACTGAAATATCATCAGCATACATAACAACGTGTATGTCATTCAAAAAGAGAGATGATGCCATTTACATATATATATACTGTACAGAATAGGACCCAATATTGTTCCTTGAGGTACACCATTTAGTACAGAGATGAGATTTTGCAGAAGCTTCTTGACGATGCTGGTCATAAAAAGTCAATGTAACAAACTGCATTCTCCCTTTAACAAATGTCGTGAACCAGCTTGCAATCTTTCACCCGATACCATAGTTGTACATCTTGCTAAGCAATTTGTCATGTTGCAAATCGAAGGTTTTCTGCAGGTCACAAAAAGTACCAATAGGACTTTCACGTTGCTCAATATGTTGCAGTAATTGGTTATAAAAATTAAGAAGCGTAGTGGATGTTGACTGATGCTTTCTGAAGCCGTGTTGATTGTGTGCGATTATATCATATTTACCTAGAAACCGTTGCAGTAGGTCCAGCTTACAATATTCTAATATTTTTATAGATGTAAGAGTAACAAGGTTTAGTTTCGTTTACCTTAATTCTCCAAGTTTTGAGACAATCGTAATTTTTCAAACTGAAATCGAGGGATGTCACTTATTGCTAAAATAGTCGTGTCATCTGCAGATATATTTTGTACAAAATAGGACCATACACATTCCCTTGAGTTAAGCCGGACCGAATGGTTCAGTTACCTCTTCTTGTTTAACCTTGAAGTATCAATATGTCACGTGGGGTTTCATAAACAGTTTGAAATATATCTATTATTTGCTTAAATTAAAATAAAAACGAAGCATTCATCTTGGTTCTATTTAGTTGAATGCCGTTGCTCCAGGTAATGTGACATTCTTAAAGTTGAGATACTTTTCGACTGTTAAATACACAACTGATTTTATTTATTAGTTTCCACGTTTCTTTATAATATTATCAGCCAACACTATTGATTTGGACCAGATATTATTGGCATTTTTAGCAAACTAAATGCAGCAAATATTCTGGCAATAAAACTTTGGTTTCTTCTACAAAGAGAAGGTCAGTAACTAGCACAAAGACATCGAGATTATCATAATGCCGAATGCTGCGCGTAATGTGCCTTCCACTAAATGTATTTCTCCGATGTATTTACCAGGTGTGTAAATTAAGTAATGAGACTGATATTTTTAAATATTTTTATTTCAATATAATTACAATTCAACTTTGTCTCGCTCAAAATAACTTCCTCGGGAAGCCACACAGCGTTGGAGACGGTTCTTCCATTCCTCATAGCGATGCTGGAACTCGGATATTGGAATCGCCTTTAGCTGGTCGGTTACAGCCGTTTGAATGTTTTCGAGTGTCCCAAAATGATGTTTCTTCAGATGAATTTTCAATCTTGGGAAGACGAAAAAGTCACAAGGACTCAAGTCAGGTGAATAAGGTGGCTAAGGAGCCACAGAAGTATTTTTATTGGCCAAAGAACGTTTATGGAAATTGCGGTGTGACAAGGCGCATTGTCATGATACAGGATCCAATCGTTCTTGATGTTTCGCCTCACAGGCATGCCCTTTTTCGGAGTCTTTCGAGAACCTCTCGGTAAAAATGTTGATTAACTGTCAGACCTTGAGACACCAACTCTTTGTGAACGATCAAAGAAACAAATCAGCATGCTCTTGATCTTTGATTTGCTCATTCTTGCTTTCTTGAGCCTTGGAGAGCCCGACGTGTGCCATTCCATGCTTTGGCGTTTTGTATCCGGGTCATACTCGAACACCCAGCTCTCATCACCAGTAATGACAGCTTCAAAAAAAAAATTCATAATTTTCCATCGATTCCAAAAAGTCGAGGTGAATTTTGTCGACATTGCCATCGGTTCTTGCAGTTGAAGGCCATCCGCTGCGTGACTCATCTCCCATCGACTCCCTTCCTTCTGAAAATGCCTTAAACCAGCGAAAAACCTGGGCTTTTGTCAAAACACTGTCTCAGTAGGCCTGCTGAAGTTTTGCAAAAGTTTCTGTTGCACTTAGTCCAAGCCTGATAGCACACCGTTGCTCGAAATTAATGTTTTCCATTTGTAGAACGCACTACGAACACCGGGTTCACGGAAAAAACGACAACGGACAACCAAATGCCTATTACAATGTCCACTTATTGCCCCTCCATGTCCCGTACTTCCCGTGTTGCCATATCAAACGCTACGTTGTCAGTTTCATTACTTAATTTACACACCTCGTATGTATCAGATAAAGGTAAGGCAAGCCATATATTCTCCAGCATCCACACTGCAGATTTACGGACATTCTATTCTAACAAATTGAAACATGCAGCCGTTTCTTTCTACTCTTTACTGAGCTTATATTAAAGCATATCCACTGTTTTTATTTCCTTCGCAGTTTATTTCCAATAGAACTACTTTAAGTTGAAGAACTTTAGAATGTAATATAAACAGTGAAGAAATACATTTCCTTCATTCTACAAATCGATCTACATTCCTAAATTTTATAGTTTCCATGCCTGGCACAAAATTTCTATTTATGAATTCGTTAACTTACTTTAAATAAATATGGAGCATCCACCTTTTTTGTAATAGAATGATAAGTTAGGAGTTTATATTCAACCTTCCTTGGCACATAACAAGTATAAGGGCAAAAACTTTGTCGAAATGCGCTTTATTAACTGAGGGGAAAACTTTCTCATCATTTCATCTTATTTTCCATAATAGAATATGAAAGGAATTTAATAAGGCTTATACAAAACTTTTAAGGTTGAATTAATTTGCATATTATGGCACGCTCGGTAACGCATAATACCATAAATAATGTTTTTTTTTTAATGAAAATGACATTTTAAAAATTTTCATCTTAACTGGTGAATTGAAGTGAAAATATGAAATTTTTTGCATATTTCCAAGCTTCCCGAGTTCCCAAGTGACGTGATTCGTAATACAAATATTTACTTTTGCTCCGAGGTAACCTAAAATTCCATCCATTCAATTCCAAATGTGCTTTCGTGTATCTTCTATTTTTCTTACGTGCAAAGAGGAACTAAAAATTCCAACGATTGCTTTGCTGCACACCCTAGGCACTACTACTGTTGATTTGACATCGCCGTCAAATATGTCTAAAGTAAACTATCCGGCAAACCGGCTTCTATTGCATAAATATTAACCCATTTCGAAATAGGCCGAGAATACCTTAAAATACTCCCTAGATCGAGCACGTACAGTCTTTGACATGTCTGCTGTGTTAATTTAAACATTCGTGGGAATAAACATAGTCGTGTTTTAGCCTCGGTTTTGATTTAAAACAGATTGCTTCCAGGTACTTTAGCAAACACATACTACGTGCATATATATATATACATACATATAAATGTGTGTATTTATAGGAACATACATATATGTATATTTGGTTATTTGCGAAATTAACGTATGTAAAAATGTAATTTTGTAACATACGTTTACAAATATATTGCACAGGCTGTCCTATAAAAAAGACTAGTCCGTACCGCCTTCATTTATAGGCTGATTTTAATAATTGAAACGGAAAATTAAATGGGTGGATATAGGCTATAAAATTAGCTGATAAATTTATTTATAGCCCTTAAGCGTCCTAAGGTTTTAGGGCCAAGTTTTCCTTAATTAGACTATACTTTTTTTATGATTCTGATGGAAATTTTGTTTCTGAAAACAACAACGTATCACAAGTATACCTTTAAATAAGAAAAAATTCAAAAAATTTACAAAATCATTATTTAGTCGTGTGTAAAAATACCACTAGCATCGGAAACAAATGACAAGCACCAAGCGGGGAATCGAAATGCATTGCGCTGCTACAATGCGAATGCTATTAAATGAAGTTGTCTGGAAAAAACAAATGTCTCACGATCTGTCAAGTTTTCCTAAAATGAACGAACAGCGTTTAGATATGCTTCGAGTTTCTGAGTGTTGAGGAAAAGCACTGTACTTCCACTACCGATATTGTTGGTAATTTAGGAAATTCCAAGGATACTGTTATTTAATAAAGTTATTCACCGTTCACGGGGCGTAAGTACCGTATAAACTGTTTGTTATTGTTTGGTGACAGTTTTTTAATGAAAAACGGGTGTGCCTTTAATATATTTTATTAAAACACTTAAACCCTCGCCCAACTATAAACTTAAACCGTAACACTCCTAAACACTATCTGAATACTAATACCACATACAATATTGAAAAATAATGCGACGTGAAATGTTGAAATGATATTGTCGAACTGACTAAGCTCTGCAATGTTGTACAGAGATCTTGAAAATTTTTTTGAAGAGCTACCGCTCAATGAGTTTCGGAATGTGATATTTCAGCAGCATGGTGCTGCCCCTCATGATTCCCTTCTGAATAGGGGGTATTTAACCAGATTTAACCACAATACAGTGGAAATAACAGTGAGATTCGCCATCGCTTCTACTTCGAATTTCATCTCTTAACATTCGCGA
This sequence comes from Osmoderma eremita, assembly GCA_031763485.1. NCBI lineage: Eukaryota > Metazoa > Arthropoda > Insecta > Coleoptera > Scarabaeidae > Osmoderma > Osmoderma eremita. The sequence goes on along the minus strand of JARFOC010000275.1, from coordinate 202,127 downwards.
TAACTCCCAATGACTTAGTGCGAAATAGCCATTGTAAATTTCGAAATCGCTTCCAATTGGATCTCGTCCAAATCCTCTTAGTATGGACCGAAAACATGTGTACACAGTGGCGGCTCGCGAGTTTTTACGGGTAGAGGTTGCACAAAAAAAATATTAATAACCTTACCTTAATTTTATTAATTGCGGAAAATAAAATTCATGCGACGGTTTCTGTTACTCACAAACTTGTCTATAACTTGGGGTTAAAGCCTTTATACCATTTTCAACCAAATCGTTTTCTATTCACTAAAGCTTTTAACCGTTCTTGCGACATAGTGTTTCTTAAAAATGTTTTTTATCCCTTTTGTGCCCATACAAACATTATCGCTACAGCATTCTTTGACGTCCCAGATACTGAAGCCCGACAATCAATAATTTTTGAGGAAATATATCTATTTTTAGCCATCTGTTTCTTGATTTTGTTACTGAATTGATTGTCTATAGGCGCGATCTACTTGAGTGGCAATATTCATTCGGCCGGTATCAGTGATATTATTATCATATATGTGTGTTCGCGTTCAGATGCAGTTAATTTCTTTTCCACCATGCTCTGTCACATGTTAAGATCGGCCATCATCTTTCGGAAGTCGGCCAGCGTGTTAAGTCTCGTTTGGAGTCTGACTTGGCGAAGCTTGGATTGTAGCGGCTTAAAGACAGTGGACACGGCAGAAGTTCCGGCATTACAGAATGATGGGTTATCAGTAATATTAACGTTGTGAATTCGTTCGTAAAGCCCTGTAAGTAAATTACGATTTAGATATGTATATGTACATTGGTGAACGTGAGCAAGTGAGAGCATTGCATGGACGAAACAGCTCGCTTTGTGCAATATGATTTATTAGTTTAAGCCAACCAGCAAAAAACCAGCGTTCACCTGAAGGCTTTTCGGGAATCTGTAACTATAGTTACCGGATGACCCACTTATTTAGTATTGTACTATTACACTTATATATTATATATGTGATAATGGGGTTTTCAAGGAACTTCTGTATTTGTGTACATTATAGTACATGAACCAGCCAATGGGAGAGCGCCGGCCGCTCGGCGCGCTGTTCCGATTTGGGCGATCAATTGTTTCAAGGAGCAAGTCGAGGGCCCATCGACATTTAAATACTTCTATACAAAATTTCCCGTAATCTGGGAAAAATACTCCCGATCCACTGATCGTGGAAGGATAGGTTTTGGAATTTCGTACGTATGCGCGCTCATGGGACGCCTTTTAGTATACATAAAGTACATTCATTGTATGAGTTTTATTTTCACGGTGTCGTTTCAAATACTCCCGCAAGTGCCCCAAATTCGTTACGCCCTTTAAACTCCATGAAGGTTCACCTTTATTCAACAAGCATGAAAACCAAAATAATCTATTTGTTTTTTCACAACCACATAGTTCACACAACCACGAAACATCTCCATAAATGTTGTTATTTATTTGTCTTTTATAAGAGTTGGTTTTGCTTTGTGCAGTACCAGTGTTTTCATTTCAATTTTTTTTCTTCAAAACTCCGCCTTGAAAAGGGGATTTTTAAACGTCCTTCAACCGAATTCATAAATATTGAATTTGCGTATTGCAACACAGTTTTGTTGGCTAAAACGATACACGCTCATCGTGAGTCGAGGCGCAAGCAATCGGTGCTACGATGTCAGCAGCCCAGTTCGCCGTATAAATATTTTTCCTAAAGATAAAATTATAGACGATCGAAAATCGCTTCACATCATTCTTTTTTTCTTGCACTGGATAGTTCAAACCTAACCCAACTGTTTTACGGTTATTTAGATTTTATTTTAAAACTTTTACCGTCTTCATATCTTGTTGGTATTGTTTTTCCTATGTGTCATTTATAGCCCATTCAATTTAGTCCAGTTTCATTTCTTGTATCTCCCATTCATCACTGAAATTACCATCGGCCTCGTGAAAATCTGGAGTAAAGAAAAGTAATTCTGATAAATACAACAGGATACCTAGTCTTTTTAAAACTCCTATTTTATCGATTTCCTATTTACAAAGAATGCAGTTATACTATATATAACTTGCAAGGGCTTACAAAAAATATTATTTAGTCTACTATCGAGGGTAACATCAACGTTGAAGTGCATGATATGAACTCGTCGTTCTATTTCACGTCCGCGCATATTAGACTAAAACGAACATTAGAAAGCATTTAACATACACGGGTGCATAAGTAATCATACTCCACAGCGCACCAACGGTTGTTTAAGGAGCGAAATCGTTCCTGTTAACGGACGGACGATTTTGAGGAATGTGTCCCCGATACACTTTCATTGCAACGCGAACGAAACGGCTTCTGAATTTCAAATAGGATGCGCACATAGACTTTTATTTTTTATTTACAACCAAACTTTACTGAGCGGCAGTAAACACACATCAATGGATACAAAATAATGGAACAAATGTCGATGAAATAGTATGAAATTCAATTTGAAAACAATTTTGGAAAAGACCATCGTTATTATTGTACTACGAACGTTTGCATTATTCTATACAAGTCCAAAAGCCACTTCGACTAATACGCGCAAGGAATACAAGAGCTGCACGTCCAAAATAATTGAGGAAGAGGGTACAGCACGTATTGATGAGAAGCAACGAGAACAAATTCCAAGAGCAATTCGGGTCCCTAAGGACCTGTTTGCTAAACTAATTCTTCCACACCGTTTGACACTTATTGCTGTTGTACATTTAGCATTGTAATACAAGTAATGTCAAATGAACCCCTTAATAACCATTCCCCGATATAGTACGAATTAGAAATGAAAACAGTCAGCTTCAACTTTAAAAAATCGATTCTATTACATCAATGACTAGGTATCAGAATTATATTTGAAACCATGAGTAAGATATCGCAACACTATTCGATTCTCAACGTAAATATTTACAATTTATATTTATATACGAGGAGATTTGTGCGGGAATTTTGCTATTTCAAAGTGATTATTAAAAAAAACCGAAATTGTCTCTGTTAAATCTAAATTTAAACGTTACGCAGATTCTGGTAACTATGCAATAGCGATAAACTCGACTGGTTTTCCAGGTTTCCGTAGTGTGTTGTTACGTTTCCAATTTGTGCGTAGGTTGATGCCGTTGCAGAGGAAGTTGCCTGCGATGTCGATAGGAAGCTAGGCCTTGCGGGCATATGAGATCGTGAAGTTTATTAAAAACGTAAAATTATGGTCATACAAGATTTGCAATGTTTTTAGCATTGCTTTGTGAGGTGAGCTAAAATAAAACGCGTGTGTAAATAAATAAAGAATATTTGATGCTACCTCCTTTGAGACGAATCGCTACCTTATATCGCGTGTCTGAGATCTTATGTAATGTAATATAATGTTCGCGCAGTAGGGGCTGGTGCTGACATTTCGGGTTGGCAGTAAAATTCGATGCTGTCTATAACACCGCGGAAGCTATACACGTATGCCCACATCGGGATAGGGGATTGCTGTGTGAAAATTGTTTGTGCTGTATAGAAGAAAAGATGAAGTATATAAAGAATATATTTTAAAAAATATATAAATATACCGCTGAGATCACACAACACGTCTGATTGTATAGTTTTTCAGGCATTCCTCACGTACAGACAGCTGTTTCGGACTCACTTAGTCCTCATCAGTGCAAGTCAGAGGAATACCTGTCGCTCGTTCAATACTCCGTGTCGTTAACCAAACGTTAGCACATGTCTTTAAGGAAAATCCCAGAGACATCTAACGCCCAGCCGCGGACTCATGGAGCAATCCCAAAAGCGGTAACTAAGTTACCAGTCAGCTGAGATCCGTGTGATCTTATCGGCGTCGAATACCTAATAAATCAAAAAAAGAAGATTTCTGCCAATAGCCGGCACCGTACGTTCAACAGATGAAGTATATAAAAAAATATATTCAGAGGTATATTTATATATTTTTTTTAATATATTTTTTATATACTTCATCTTTTGAACGTACGGTGCCGGCTATTGGCAGAAATCTTCTTTTTTGATTTATTAGTCATTCGACGCCGATAAGATCACGCACTAACACGGATCTCAACTGATTGGTAACTTAGTTACCGCTTTTGGGATTGCTCCATGAGTCCGCGGCTGGGCGTTAGATGTCTCTGGGATTTTCCTTAAAGACATGTGCTATCGTTTGGTTAACGACACGGAGTATTGAACGAGCGACAGGCATCCTCCGACGTGCACTGATGAGGACTAGGTGAGTCCGAAACAGCTGTCTGTACGTGAGGAATGCCTGGAGCTATACAATCAGACGTGTTGTGTGCTCTCAGAGGTATATTTATATATTTTTTTAAATATATTTTTTATATACTTCATCTTTTGAACGTAGTGCCCGGCTATTGGCAGAAATCTTCTTTCTTTGATTTTTTTTTGCTGTATAGAAGAGAGAAATACAGATGAGGCTTTGAAAGCTTTTTTTTATATTGAGTCAAACGGAAATAATGTTATTTGAACAAATTACATATATCCTGGAGCCGGTTTGCTTTAAACAAAAACTTGGTGTAGTGACAGCATATTTTGCGTTGACATTACTCTTTTTTGGTGTTTTTGTTAAATAATTTAGTGTTCAACCAACTATTGTAGAGATTTTGTGCGCTGGTGTTTAACACTTCTGTTGTGAACTCAATAATTCACAAATTTTACCAAGCGTGGTAGGTAGATCTGCATAATAACACTTTTAAGTTTATATGCTATTTAATAATGTACTATCTAATTGATTTGATAGAATGTCTGCTAAGGCGGAACTCTTTTGTTGTTATGAGCACCGTTGATTCGGAACTCGGTTGTTGGTCGTGAGCACCATTGTGTCGGAACTGACTTTTAGTTTTCCTTTAGATTACAAAGAGGATTCTCTACTACTAACTAATTGCTCAAGGGCCAATCAGAGGAGGAAGACACGCCCCTGTAAAAACTACACACAATATATAAAGTACATAAAATCACAAATACATACAACATGAGTACATAAAATCATAAGTACATAAAATACTTAGAATACGGTGTAGTAAACAAGTTTACCGAGCGGAAGGGCCGTGTTCAAAGACGTGCAATTTTTACAACAGGATTTATCCTAATCTGTGTTGCCGGAAACCTTCGTCAAAAAGTGTTACTAGGCAGTTTACTATGTTATAAATATCTTGACAAACAAGCAATACTTAGAACAACGTTTCATAAAACAAACAAAGTTTATGGTAGCAAAATAAAATACATTTCAAACACTCGGATAACCCGAACAACTATTTTATGAGTTAAATAAACCCAATGATTGCGTTGTTTATATACAACCAAAAAAGTGTACTGAAGTAACGCATTTTGCGTTAACTAAACACAGTTTTCTTTCTCGGTGTAATGGCAGAAGAAGTCTGTAACTACAGCGTCTGTAAAATATTACACGAGGCCTGTATCATATTCAAAGAGTTTAAAGTCTCACTCAAAACACAGTCACACTCGAAAACATTCAAACTTTGTAACCTGACCAACTAAAAGCGATTCCAATATCCGAGTTCCTGCACTGCTATGAGGAATGGAAGAACCGTCTCTCCAACGCTGTGTGGCTTTCCAAGGGAGTTATTTTGAGGGAGACAACGTTCAATTGTAATTATTTTCAAATAAAAATATTTAAAAATATCAGTCTCATTAGGAACAAATTGCCTCAAAGAATCGTGTCTTGCAACATGCGAGTTATCACTTATGTATAAATATGTGTCCTTATATGTTCTCTTAATATATGTTTTCGAATGTATTCTGTATCTATACATATTATTATGACAATAGGTGCTACCCTGTTGGAAATAATATTGTACGTTAACATTTCATCATGCATATTTCCAATACTTCTTATAACGTGTCAGTATATCAGCCTATGAAAATAACCTAGACAATGTCACTTAAAGGAACGACAACACAGACACATTCCATTTTATTTGAATCTCCCAGCGCATGTTAATTTTCTTATAGAAAAGCTGATTATTTTTGAAAATATGTTGGCCACCTTTTTCATCGACTCTTCTTTAGTTGTTTCAACAATTACCGAATTTCCACACTATTATAGCGTATTAAAATATCCATCCCACCAGGATTCGGTTACAGACACACTATCCGTATAAATGATGTGTTAATGTAAAGTCCAGAAGAAACACGGATACTTAGCTAACGGTTCTGCTCTGATTATATTCAGACACTTCTTACCATATCTACCAGTTATCTAGATTCTAGGCACACGCAGCACTCCCGCAAACACGTACACATTTAAAGCCGTACATAACTTAATATTTCACTATTGTACACGTATAATTGTGTATACTTGATATTTAACATTCCTTCGTGTATATAAATAATAATAACTCAATCGCCTGTGATAATCTCCCAATACATTAATGCCATAAACAAGCATTGATGAATACGTTTTAGGATATACATTTAAAATTATGACAAAATCACGGTTTTAATTTCCTAACCTCCCAATAATCGAAAACACTATTTTAAATCGTAATTCTCTTCTATAACTTTTTACAGCAATAAATACCATTTGGGAAACATAAATTCAACAGTTTATAATGGAATGTTGCATGCAGTATGACGTTGAGGTTCTGCAAGCCAAGGAATTATCATAAAAAAGAATTTATTGACGACGATAAATTCTTGATATATCCAAACAATTTTTTTATTGCGTATGAACATCTTGAAGGATAACAGTACAGTAGTACATATAATATATTGTTTCCGTTGTATTTGATAGCAATATGTGTATGAATGCATTATTATTTTTACTTGTATTTATCTGCTCTGCGGCAACATTTACCTTAAAAATGATAAACAATCTGAAGAAACCAATTGTCTTTATTGAATTAAAATACTATATCTAATAACAAACGCTCATTTAGTATAATAGGACGATTATTCTCTATATATTTGTTATGAGTAACTTACAGTAAGCTATGGTAATTATCAAGAATCTTCTGAAAATGTTAATCATTATACAATGAACTATTTATTACATTCATCGAAAACAATGTCAGTAGAATCTCTTGTGATAAATCATATAAATGCAGTGCTTAAACAATTACAAATATTCTGTATTTACTTATACCGTGTGCGAGATACATATACAGTCATTTCTGATGGGCAGTGTTTGTGAATATGTTCGTGAATAACCTCCCATGTTCGGAGTTTTCTTTTTCTCAACCACGGCCAACGCATTTACTTAGTAGCGAATTACATCAATAAGGGTACGGCGGCCTCACATTATTTCTTTTAATTCGTAAAGCGTTTGTTCAAGATTTTGGAATACAAAGAATATGTTATTAAATGTTATAACCTCAGCCAATCAATCCGGCGAATTACACGTTCGTTTCTTACTAAATTCGATTATAGTATTGCGTATGAAACTTCCGTCACATAATTTTAAAAAATTAGAACCGTGGGTGCTTGTAACTCCACAAACATAAAAAAAAGATGACACTGCAAAATAAATTAAGGGATACTTTGACTTGTGCAGCAATACAGGGGCAGCCACAATTGTCTATCGGACACATCACTCAATTAGTTCGATAAAATTGCAGAGGTCTTTAAAAAATGAGTATCGTTCGTATAGATTAAGAAAATCAAACGACTGATATGTACGAAAGGCTCTCGCATTTCGTGAGGCACGTATAATACGTTGTAGCAACGATAAAAATTTCGTTAAAAATATTTTGTTTACCGATCAATCCATTTTTCCGCTATATGTGCGTCATAACCCTACTTACAGCCCGATATTGGTTCAAAAATAATAGGCATATTACATACGAGCACGAACACAGTACCCTCAAAATATGAATGTTTGAACAGACCTCTTAGCCGACTATGTAATTCGACCATTTTTCTTTATTGAAATGGCTTTAAATGGACACCGATATTTACTTCTTTTGCAAAATAGTACCATACGGGCGCTGTATTTATGGCCCCATCGGGGCAGGACGCCGAACGGCCGGCTCTCTCCCATTGGCTGGCCGTCAGAACGTTCGGTCTTCGAGAAACGTCAGAGAAATTCCGTTCGCCGACGTCAAAATTTTGGAGCAATAATTCGCGGCATTTTCGACCGAATAGGTATCTGAGAGTGCTCGAAAAGCGCGCGGGAGATGTTTAGACGTCGATACGCACTATTCCGAAAGATCTAAAATGAAAATTAGAGCCTCGACGACTCATGGAAATTACGCGTATCGTCGACAGCGCAAAACGGCAAGATTGCGGGCAAGTGAATGTTTTCCTGTTTAACTGTGATTTCGAAATTCCGAAGGTTTTATGAGGATACACATGGTATACAAAACATCGCAAATGGAGCTAAGGTACAGATATATTATAAATATAAAGTAATAGCTAGTACCGAGAGCTAAAACAGAATTTGTGAATAGATTACGACATTGCTTGTGTCGAACCGGAGATCGTTTTAAACATTTATTAACCACCCGGCCACCCGAATTGCGCTCTGCTACTATGCTACTTAGAAGGAAATATTTCATTTTATTCTGGAGGAATTTATCACGTTATTGGATTGATATTTTCTATTAAGAAATCTATTTACTTTGCACCTTATGTGTTGTTTCCTCGACTGCTCATTATCGTACTGTTCGTCTGTGATCAGCTGACTATGCACCTATCCCGCACACGGTATAATACATACTTCACTTTTAGATAAATTTCATTCAACTTTCTTCCCAAGAAAAATCGAATATTACTACACTTTCATGCATATATAATTTCTTATTCAAAATGCATAGAATTGCAACAACAACCACAGTCATCGATTAAACAGAATCTCCATACGAAACTATGCGTTTCACAGCCTGAATCATTAACACTACGAAATTATGCCTATCACGATCGATTAGTGAACGCAGCTTGAACGTATTTATTCAGCGCCACCCCCACTGCTGCGAATCGGGACACTTGTCACAAGGAGGGCGATTTGATTAGCGATGTTTTGACACTTATTGATTTTCCGATGGCATGGCATGTGCTGGTCGTCTGCTGTGGTGGCTTTAACATCGCGTGACGTTGTATTAACTCTGAAGTGATACAAAACAATTTAACTGCTTGTAATATTCGACACGGAGAAAATCAAATTTACAACGAGACAGGATCTATCGTATGCTAGAGAGCCGTAAGGGCCGATATTGATGATATACGTACTCATAATGTATTATCATCTTAATTTAGCGGTACAATAGGAATTGTACGTCTCTTTGAAGTTGATTTTGAAAATGGCATTGGTTGTGAAATGGTACTTTTGTATAATTAATAATTTCGAAGCATATGGTTGTTTATGCCTGTTGCTGCATAAAATCGATAACCTTATTGTATATTGAATATTAGTGTAATTTGTTCCCTTCACTGATTAGGCTTATACACAAACCTTCTCCTGCCTCCAGCTCAAGTTACTGATTTATTATATTATTATCTAATGTACGTTCCAATACGTTTTAATCAAGGATTGTGCGACTATTCTTGTAAACCCCTGTATAATATCCGATATAAATTTCCCGATTTTTGAACAATCAATAAGATCATACTTATACTTAAAAAGAAATGATAAAACCGACAACTCTAACTTCCGGCCTATTTGCAATTCTGTGCATCTGTAAAAGTAAACCTCTGTTTTATAACAAAATGTACAATTGCAATCATCACTTTATCTTTATCAGCGGTAGATCTACTGTTGCCAATTTAACACAATTTATTAGCACACGTACTGATGCTACAGAACAAGTAAATATTATCTATACCGATTACGGCAGAGCTTGTGATACCTTCATCACACAATACTCTTCCATCCAAAATGAGCTCATTGAGATTCAATTCGAATCCAATACATCTATTACGACTTCAATTTCATAATTTACATTGCTTTTTCGGTTGTTTATTAAGAGTCCAGCTTTGGCCCTCTTCTATTCGACTTCTCCAACAATCCTATCTGCAATGAGAAGTCGAGTTTTTGTGTATGCGATTGGTTTAATGTTGCATGATCAGCTTCAATCTCAGGTAGTGAATATCTACTGAATAAGTTGGATACATCGTGGTGTCTTACAGGACGGCCACGATAGTGTGACGTATAGACACGCTTTACTTAGAGCAGGGATCATAGGGATAGTTCACTCTACCCGCCATCTTGGTTCAAATTTCATTTTTTTGGACCCCACGCGCGAAGGC
>JARFOC010000275.1:140151-174826 GCA_031763485.1 Osmoderma eremita | reverse complement strand
ATTAATGGCAGCACAAAGCAAGATTAGACTGTTAAACCGGCTAGGAATAGTTTTGACAGTTCTGTAGAATTGCATTGAACAATTTAAAAAATACTAAATTTTAAATTATCTCAATTGCACCTTAATTAACACTGAAAACACTGAATCATTGCTAATTTAACAGAATCTGTAGCATTAATAATAAGAAAGTTAACAATAGTGCCCCGAAATTTTTGAACACTCGGTATAGAGTGTTCGATTTAAGAAAACGTATGTTTGGTTCACCCTTGTGATATGAAACAGTCTGTATCTATAAAAATAATTTTAAAATGTTTAGTTTAAGACTACAAGTCTACAATTTTCGTAAATAACTTTTTTTGATATCTTATACGATAACGGATACATCGAGCTTTGCCACACTAATGCGTCACCCTGTATAATACAATAAAACGGTATACATTTATTTATTTTCAAACAATATTTTTTAATGCACATATGAAATCCAACGTTAATTGAGGTTAGCCAAATTCTTTAACACGTATTTATATATGTTTGCATGCATATATATATGTATGTATGTAGGTACACTTTCTACAAGTCTTGTCGCCCACACGAGTTCATTTTGTTACGTAACGGTAATATTATTTAATAAAGACCCATACAAAAAAATGGAATGATTGACAAGTTCATATCGATCGAATAATCAGTTCGCCGTTCTTTTTTGTTTCAAGACAATAATTGCTGCCTTCAATAATAATCTACCGCCAAACTGGCGCTGTGTAACGAAAATGAATGTATTGTTGCTGCTTTTATAAGCAAACCCTTTTATTTTTTGAATAGATATGTATGTAGTTGTTGGTAGAAACATAACATCCCCACCTCATGTTTCTAGAAAAGAAAGCATGGCTTCCTAAAGTATAACAATTTCAGTCAATTGCTATACATACATATACAGAGTGTTCACGGTCTGGTGGTTTTATTTTCAAGGAATGATTAAAATAAGGTCATTAACGTAAAAATATCTTAACAAAGTTGAATAATAAGAGAGATATTAATGTTAAAAAAATTGGAGTTTTTAATTTTTGCATTTTTACATGGTAATTATCCATCATAAAAAAGGTGCAAAGTAAATGTAAGCGATAAGTTATTAGTGAATTTTTATTAAGTTGTCCAATGTCTGTAACTTTTCCTACCTGTCAAGCTGTTTCATTAGTTGTCACTGCATTGCTGGTTTGGCGTAAATTTTTCCCTAATAAATGCGAATAAGGAAAGTAAAAATGGTCCATCGCACTAACAGTGAATACGTTGACATATTGTTAATTTATGGTGAAGTACGCCAGAATTCTGCTGCATAAAGCGATTGTACGCTGAGCGGTTTCCTAACAGGCCAACACCTATTCCACAAAAATTCACCTCTCTAGTAATCCGTGCCCGAGAAACTGGTGTACTGCGAACACGTCAAGGTCGAGATGGTGATCCTGGCCGACACTAACTAAATTTTGTATGCCGAAGAAGGAGTATTAAATCTTGTCGAAGACGATCCTTTTAGTAGTACTCGAAAAATATCTCGCCAAGTAAATGTATCAAACCGAATTATCTGGCGAACACTGCGCGAGAATCAATTGTATTCTTTCCACATACAAGAAGTGCAGACTTTACGACTTGAAGATCATCCTTTACGTTTACAGTTTTGCCGATGGTTTCTACAAAAACATGTAGAAATTCCAAACTTTTCTTCCATTGTATTGGCGACTGATGAAGCAACGTTTACACGTAACGGCATAGATAAGTTGTAATACTCATATTTGGGCTGTGCAAAATCCACATACTGTTCGTCGTAATCATTTCCAGCATAGATTTTCGATAAACGTTTGGGCCGGACTGGTCAACGGATAAGTTATTGGCCCATTTATGTTGCCATATCGAATGAATGAATATGATTGGTCATCTCTTGGTTTTTCAAAATCATTTGATGGAACTATTGACAAAAATTTATGATGCCGCATTTTAATCGTTTAGTTCGCTAACGTTTAGATAATGTAAGAAACATCAAAAATATGCCAAAAACAATTAACCGTAAAAACGCCATTACCGGCGCATGGTTTATTGCTGGAATCACCATACTAGCAAAAGCAATGAAAGAGGTACAAGCATTAAAGACGGACTCGAATTTCTGCCTACCAGACGTCATCAGCGTCTCTCCGAATGCTAAACCCACTTTCGTCGCTAATGCGTCGCGAAGTCATTGCGAAATGTCCCAGCTACTTGCCTGCGTCACGGCATACCCCCATCTAGGGGACACCGGTCAAACACACAAGCCACCGAGACAAGGCATTACTGGCTCTACTGCATTTCTCCTTCTTCTCCTTTTTTCTCCTTCTTCTTCTTATCCTTATCTTTATATTTTTTATAGTATTCCACGATGTGATTGTTACCATTTATAGTCAATTTATATAAGACTTTCAACCTGTATGAGGAGATACATATTCCCCCCCTGATCCAGCTATTTTTGTTAACCACACGCGATGATACTTTATTTTAGAGAACACTAATTTAAAATATATATTGCACGTTTTTATAAAATTATCTTGTATTTGCACCACCACACATGAACACATCTACCCAGGTCTCCTTGAGTAAACAATGTCTGAACATGTTATGTCCATACGGTATTTCTCAATTTTATTGCAAATTTTATCATTAACTTTTGGGCAGTATGGTCAGATATGCCATTATAGATAACCCTACTATTATATTCTCCAAACTACATTAACTATTAACTAATTATTTCTATTTAAAATGATTACTTGACGGCTACATAGCTTTTAAACCTTACTTGCTGGTAACAACTTTAAAACTCCGTTGTTTGCGCCCCTAGCAACAAGGTATTGTATTTGTGAAGTTAAGGAAAGAGTAAATCACACTTTGAAAAGGGATGATTCATACACTGGAGCTACCAGTTTCATGAATGCCATTGCGAGATTATTTTCTGTTGTAGATATATAGCGCATATGCATAAAAGTCTCACAATCGGAATAAATTTAATCGGAATTTTTACGTTTCCTCAACAAACATTGCGACTAGTGTATGCGAAGGAATATAGCTTTACTCGTGAGAAGTAAGAAAACTTTGGCTACTAATCCTTCAGACTCTTTAGTGGTCACGATTACAAAAGTTCTCAAAGAGGTACACATATTTATGTTAATTGTTTGTCATTCTAGGTATCTGTAGTTATATAAATCCTAATATGTGCGACCCTTTAGAATACGTATTGTCCAAACCTAAAATTTCATATGTGTGGATGAATGAGGCTAGAATTATTTCAAGTATTGTTGTTGTTTGTCTGAAATGTTATTTAGTTTCTTTGGTATCAATCAAGAATTGTACCTGTAACAGTCGGAAGAAAGTCACTGAAACATATTCGTATTACTTCTCCGAGGAGTTTCAAATATTTTGATTCTCAAGAAAACAGTAGCGATAGACCTTGTAATATTGACGTCGGGCGCTATATGATATTCTCACAAAAGGAACGAAGAAAAAGCTGAAAAACAATTAATTAGAAGGAATAAAGAAGGAATCTTATCTAACTTTTGTTCAAAATGCGTGTGGAAGGTCCAAGATCTTCAAGAAAACGACGATCCAGATACAAAGACAATGCTTGTAATGTAGATAGATATGGATAGATATTTATTTCCATCTGATATATTGCATTCATTGAAATTGTCAAATTTAGGATAAAGATAGAAAAAAACAACCCTGAAAACTACGTAAAGGTCAGTAAGCTTAAACATTCTACTATACAAATTAAAATAATCATAATAACAACAAAAACGCATTAAAACAACTCATTAACAGTATAAATTTCTACAGAAGTATGACAGTATAGTTCATATGAATTTCATCAGGTAAATCGCGTGTAAGTGGGTGAGTTGGTAACAATGTTACATCTACTGCGAGGTGTTTCCGCGGTCCACAATCTGCAATTGACATACCATCTTCAGTAGCCAAACAACAAATAGTTTCTGGACACAACAGAAAGTACTCCCACTTTGGAGCAATTCTCCTGGTTTGGGACATGCGAAAGAGTGCATTTCACCTAATTATGTCAGAGTTAGAGAATTACTTGAACTTGACCGACTTGGCGGCCACGTCCACTAAACCGTATTTACAGGTCACTGCAGACTCAGAAAACACCTACACAGAACCGGGTTATCGAAAGAAACCGAATGCCGACTATGTATGGAGGACGAAGTTATAGTAGGGTACGTTATGTGCCACTGTCCTGTGGCCACTCGAATCAGGTGCATCATCTTGGGGAAGGAAATCACTTCCCTAGCTGACCTGTAAATCGACATTGAACAAGATACTGAGCCACCTTAAGGCCTGGACTTGTTTGATGAACTCTAGGATGTCATCCGTTCTACAATAGGACCTAGAGGCCGCAGTAGAAGGGACGGATTATCGAATGTTGCGGATATCATCTTACCATCAAGTAAGTAGAGAGACCACATAGTAAAATACCGTATCTCAATCTAGACTCACTCACTCTCGACTTTAGATCATGGCACGGTAAAATGTGACTACTTGGTCAAATGAAAGCACATGATTTAGATTTCTAAATACATAACAAACGGAATGGCCTTTACTTCTTAACATGTCACAGTAATGTTTCCAATCTATATATTCGTCGATAACTAAACCTAGAAATTGAACTCTGTTTACATTACTGAAAATGTCATTCTTACCAGAACAGTGCTCTAAAGGTTATGGAAACGATTCATTTAAGTTTTAGTGGTATTAAAATGTAAGCAGTTGTCGGCACATATATGCACCATCTAATCTATAACAAGAAGCCAGACTATATCATGGAATGCAGAACTACGTTTGGATTCAAGAATCTGTTGAAATCGTACTTCGTCAACAATACCTTCTATTGCGCTTAAGACTTCTTGAACACCTAGCCAACCATCCTGTCTAATTTTGTATTCTATCTGTGTTAACTGTAATTGTATTTTACATCCATATGTTAATTGTATTTTTTATTTTGACGGTACTCATATCACTGTGTGATCCTAGAGTTCAATATTTATTATTATTATTATTTATTTAGTATTATTACTACTTAATGTAATCTATTTTATTATTAGTTGGTCCGACATATATGGAATACTGTTGTTATTGTAGACGAGTCAATCGTCTCACTTGCCCGGTATGTTTATCCATTTCTTTTTGTGAATGTGGTTAGTTCTACAAGAAGGAAAGGAATACTTCAAATACATATCTTTTCTTTGCATGTGTAGATTCAGTTAAGCTTTCTTTCTTCACATTAGCGATAAGTGGGAATAATTATGTATCAATGGAATTAGTATGGAAAGAATATTTAACAAGTAGGCGCGAGAAAGATGCTGGATGTTTGATTAAAACCAAAACGGTATTCATTCCGCCTAGTAATTGCGCTGTAATCACAGCTACAAGCGGTGTAAATCTGACCTTATCTAATTCACGGTGTAACACGTATCTGTACAAACCGATAAAATTAACTGCGCTTACTTTTATTTCTCAAGAAGGTTCGTATTGTGTTTAAGTGCGTATTCAAAGCGTCACTAAATCGCTTCAATTTTATTGTTGTTAGTCGAGAATAAATAGTCGTAAAAATTTCAAGAGACCTCTTGTGTACATCATGTACGCAAATATGTGTATGTATTCTTATGTGTAAGTACCACGTAGGATTCCATTTGCACAGAGTTTATTCAAAACCTTTTCTCTTTCAATTTACAAATACGTATACATCTTAAACATATATGGATGTATGAATGTGTACATGAAGGAGGTGAGCGAGAGATCTACATTTTTAGGTCGAGGACTAAAAAAACGCGGAGAAGAGGCACTTTAGAAATAGGGGAGAATTCTTTGAATGGTGTTTGATAATACCAATAATAAGCGAGGTTCGGCTCAATTTAAATTATTTCTAAAGGAAACAAATACTTTTTCAGCAAGAATAAGATAGGAAATTTATAAAAATCGAAGATTTATTTGTTATAATGAAAAAGAGAGTTCCTACCTTATGAAGTGATTCTGGGGACGCTTTTGAATCCCTATCGCTTCTCTCATTTTCCTGAGGGAGTGGTATTGTGTTCCTGAATTCTAGTTTTTATGGAGCGCTCGGTTTCATTCACACCAGAGGAGTATTTATGAAAGAAGAAAGAATTAAGTAGCTTGAAAATTGTTCTGATGTTGTGGTTTGGCAAAACTTTACCCACACAATTTGTGTAAAATACTACTCCTACCAAGGAAACGTAAAGGTAAAACCCTGGGAGATATGTACTTCGCCAGTGGAATTACACCCAATGTGGAATAACACTCTGCCCGGTTTCTTAAACGTAACAAGTACGTAAGTTATCTGTTCGATATCTGGCCGCTTTACATGTAAAGCTACCAGATACGGTCTTTCGTTTCAGAAACCGGGCATTAGTGTTATTCCACTGGCGACTTAAAGCATATCTTCCTTAAGTCAGAGATGCTACGTCTAACATGTTTTTCTTTTGTAGGTTCTACTGATGATGGCATGTTAGTTGCCGAAATAGGTTCTTTCACTCATTCAGGTGGTAAGAGTATTTTTGGCTTTTAATTCTACTCATAAGATTTATAACACCGCGTCCGGAACAAGAAGGTAAGCTACTGGTATCGGGCTACGGTTTTTCGTACTTGGAGATCTTAGTGTTAAGCTGTTGAATACTGAAGTTAAAAAGATCTTGACTTCCACAGCCAAACAAATAGAGGATGCTTACTCGACGGAGGAACCTCCTGAAGGGTCTGGCTATACTGCGAGAGCAAGTCTTTTACCTGGCTCCGGTTTAAGAGCATTAGGGCTGCAGGCAGCGTCGACTGAGACCGATTGGGGAAGCGGCTTGACTTAATTTGGGCTTGCAATGCTCCTTGGCGGTCTACATATTATATAAATAAACCTGCAACACTGTCGGGCGGCTACCGTTACCCTACGTAGGCGCCAAGAGAAGTAGCAGAACATTTCCCTGATCCAAGAACCTTGGTTCCTGAAATCCAGTATCGTTGTTGGATACCAAACAACAGTAGTATTTTCATCAACTCGATGATGACGGATAGGTTATCCCACGGAGAACCTTTGCGCGCCAACTTACAAGGACTGAACCTATGTGGTGGCCCGCCGGTCGAAGATCTTGGCCAGCGTCGTCGATTATGGACGCCTACGAGCGCTCATGCTCATGCGTAAATCTGAGAAGGTGCCTCCCATGGTAGAGTCAAGATCTCTTCAGATTAAGAACCAAACCGAGAAAACCTTTTAACAAAACCAAAACAACTACATAAGCAGAAGACTGGCAAGTCTAGACAACTCAACATACGCAAAATCAGAACGAGGTCCGTTGCAGTCAGAGTTGAGGACCTGTTGTGACTCCATCGAATCGACGCGACGCCCTCTCGACTTGAGAGAGTTCTGAGTAAAGACTCTAACTGTCAACTGCTAAAACGGCACTTTTATGTCCGACTTTAAACAAGCAGCCAAGATACTTATGACCATCCCTTTCCTGGCAGTGTGGAAATAAACACACTGACCTGATAGGACCTACACTCTTTGTTCCCTACAGAGGAGGACTGGATGGTGGCAAAGAAAGTGGCTGGAGAACCCGGAATTGTCTGGGCAATTAAAAGTTTCCAAACATACAAGTCACTTAGACTGGACGGGGTGTTCCCAGCCCCTATGAATGGACGCCCTGCTAGACCCATTGGTGACTCTCATCAGGAAATGCATCGCTTGGAGCTATGTACTTGAAGAATTGAGGGAAATAACACTAGTTTTTATACGTATATATTATGCGCTGGCAAAATCTTTCCGTTGCACAACCCTGACCAACATTCTTCTGAAAACACTGGAAGAGTTGTGCGACAGACACATAAGAGAAGCGGTTTGCTTTGAAACCCAATTCATCCTAACCAACACGTATGCACCCCGGGTAGACCAATCGATTCTGCCCTCCATTCTCTGGTTGGATTGAGGGATTTTAGGGCAATAAAATATTCTCTCTGGATGTATTCCTACATACAGAGGGAGCCTCCATATCTCGAAACAATATTGTCAATACCCTCGTCCAGCATGGGATTGGCCCGACCTTGGTGGCTTGGCTACGTCTCATGCTGGCGCAGGAGACAATATAGGTTACTGTGTGAACCAAGAGGACTCTGGGCTAGGCAGCCCGTGGACCGAGGCTGTTCCCAAGGATGGATTCTGTAACCACTTCTGTGGAATCTTGTGGTGGATCACTTTGTCCATGACCTTGTCCGGTTTCCATACAATTGCATGTGTGCTCTTCGCCACCCCTGGTTAAACAAAGATGGTACTCTTCACTAGCAAAAGAAAAGTGGAAGATTACCAGTCACTAAAATTGCTTGGCGAGCCCCTTAGTTATTCAGAAAATCAAATATCTGTTGTTTGACAGAAAACTGAAATGGCGCCGGCACGTCAAAGTAAAAACTTAAAGCATTTCTGCAGTGTGGGCACATCCTTGGAAAGACTTGGAGATTTTCTCCGAGGATGACACTGTTTTTATACATTGCTACAATCAGGTCTATACTAACTTACGGTGCCTGATCTGGCGGTCACGAGTGAGACGAATGAGAGCCAGAAACCAGCCACACGCGCAGAATATCGCATGTATCAGCGACCTAATAAAACAACGAACTACCATTCTACAAGAAAGCAGACGGGAATCTGCAGCTGCAGGCTATATATGCTAGATATGGTGTGCTAAGCCCAGAAATTTTACTGGTGGGCCTAAGCCCAAATTTGACTATCAAGTGTGCTGTTTTATTTAAGTTTATTTGTAATTAACTTGCTCGAAACTAGTCTTCTGCATCCCCAACGGCGCTTTGGAATTTTAATGTTAGTCCTATATAGGCATACCTCTCCGTCATTTATATTTGAAGGGAAGTCATTTATATAAATGAGAAACAGCAGGGGCGCCTGAGCTATGCAATATTCCACTGGCGCGATGTGTTTTAAGTAATACGACATCATTAAAATGTCGTGAAGTTCTCACAAGAAGTCTCAGGATTTTAGAGGCGGACAAGCAAACTATTTCTAGATGGGTAGAAAAAGACATGACCGAATGAAAAGCTACACCGAGATCGTTAATTATATTGACTATAGACAAAGTTTGAGTTTTTATTGTGTAAGTAAATTTATACGGTCATTTCGCTGTGTTATAAGTTGCTAACCAAAAATCCTATACTTTGTTGCAGTACATCCGCTTCAATACTGCCTGCAATACTGTGCAATACTGTCTACGCTGTGGTATTCATTTAGTTGTATAATAATAAATTTTTCTTTGAATATGCATGTTCAGTTTTTAAAATAATCATGAGAAAAGCAATGGATATATTCATCCACAGAGAAAAGTGGGAACCACTGGTGGCGAACAGTAACAGTGGCTGTAGTGGTGGCACCTAGCCACGCAGTGGTCGCCATTAGTGGCCTTTTGTTGAGGGATCCCAAACCGTGTGGACGTAATTAAAGTTAGTGAGGACCAGTGTTCTGCAGAGCATAAGTTTAGTGATGGTATCAAATAAATGTCTATGGATGAAGAGTGACTTGAGTGATACTACAGCTTTCTTTTGTTATTTTATTATTACTAGTACTCTAAAACTTTTATCAAGCAATTTACTTTTCGAACAGTTCCACCCTTATTCGAAGTAATTATTTGACCGGCAGATTCAGATATATATGTGTATCCTACATACACATAATGTGTGTATAATTCCATCTGCTCAGCCATCCATATATCCGCCCTTACAGTTTGGCGCACCCTACACTCGAATATTAATATTATTTACGTTGACAGCATTATAAATTTCCCATAATGCACTTCTCTTGCCTTTTATAATTTTATTTAGTGGCATTTTTTGTTCCCCTTCGTGGGTCGGTAAAATAGCATGAAATGTGTTCGTAATAGAGTTAGACGTCCGCTGAACACAGACACTTTTCCTAGATGATTTATTTCCTCCAACCTCAAATTTATGTCGGTACGGTCCCCGTAGTGATATTAATCGAAATAATTATAATGGAAATGTGATATGCGTAATATAGTAGTTCGTATGTCGACCATAACTGACTGATAGCTTTAATTCTTTCATATTAACAGGTGCTTGAAACTGCATATGTATAGTGGAAATGTAGCTGTAATGTTGCCGTAAAGTATTGGCAGCATTTTCGCAAGTTTCCCTACACGAAACCGACAGCTTCATGATATAAAGTATTCTTACGCTTTATCATAGAATCCTTTTCATGTCTCATTAATATACATGTATACAATAAGCATTTATTACGCATTACTTTCGAATTAATTATGGTTTGGCGGTAGAATAAGCATTTAGGTTATGTGCATGCATTTTCAAAAGAATAGAATCTCTTCCGGGATCTTTTACTACTTCATTAAACTTTAAATAAAGGTCTGAACTATTATCCGAAAGGAAACAGTAATGTTGATTTTTATCCTCTTGTGTATATAGTATTGTGTATAGTATGTAATACTACTGATAACTGATAGACCAGCTCCGTTTCTATTAGACGTAACACAAGATATTCCTTAGGTATAATTTTAAAGAATAACAGCCCAACGCCTTAACCTATTTGCTGCGTATTCGGGTATACCTTTTTCTCCACAAATATTGCTAACAAAGGTTTATGATCAGTAACTAATTTGAACTTACCACCCATTGGATATTGATTGAATTTTAAAGCTGTAAGGATAATTGCCAAAGCTTTTTTTTCTGAATTTGCGAATAATGCTATTTAGTTTCTGATATGGTTTTGGATGTGTGAGAAATGCGGTTTTACTGTCCATATGAATACCAATGACTGAGAATAGCACCAATGCCCTACGATAACGCATCTACTGTTACAACAATTGGTAATTCCGGATTATAATGAATTAATACGTAGGTGGCCAATAGCAATTGTTTAATCATTGTAAAAGTATTTTCACACTCAACAGACCATTGCTACTTGACATTTTGTTGTAATAAATTACAAAAATGACTTAAAATAATGGACAAATAAATATACCTATTAGCATTTCCCGTTATAACACTGGTTAGCAAGTTTTTAGTCCCAAGCATAAAAATTCCCCTATTCCCATATACTTTTACATGCTGAAAGTAATTATGTGTTCAGAATTTCTCTATCACCCTTAGTTTTTTTGTTCCAGGATATTCGCTTAACCACCTAAAATATGCATGCATAGCTATGTAGTACATATCTTGTAGTACATATCAATTTTAGTCGTCGCGTCGGCTA
Organism: Osmoderma eremita; assembly: GCA_031763485.1. Taxonomy (NCBI): domain Eukaryota; kingdom Metazoa; phylum Arthropoda; class Insecta; order Coleoptera; family Scarabaeidae; genus Osmoderma; species Osmoderma eremita. The sequence goes on along the minus strand of JARFOC010000275.1, from coordinate 163,521 downwards.
GAGCTCGGAACTGATCAAGAAGCATGCAATGGTTAACGTTTGAACATGTCTTGACGTGTTAGGACCTGCATTTCCCATTCCTAGATAGCATCTCTTGTTATTTCAGTTGTCAGCCAGAGCTGGGTGAATGAACATATAGGCTGACGTTGTTAACGATTTAAAGAGTGTTGTGTTGTGGTGTGTTCAAGCTATTGTAGTGAAACCGCGAACATTTGATCACCTGTAAAATTGCCAAGGAAATGTGTAAACCACCCGAACTCCTTTGCTATATTTGCGGCGAATTGACATTTAAATATCAAAAACGGTCTTTCACAACTCTCCTTAAAAAGTGCTATGAGCAGTATTTCAAGTGTAAAGTAGGTGATGAAGACAAAAGCTGGGCTCCCCATATTTGTTGTGTTACGTGTGTCAGATTTCTTACAACGTGGGCAACAGGTAAACGACATGTGCCTTTTGCTATTCCAATGATTTGAAGGGAACCATCAGATCATATTAGCGATTGCCATTTTCGTCTTACAAATAGAAGTGGTATGACTTCTAAATCCAAACATACTGTAAAATATCCTAGTATTCCATCTGCACTGAGACCAATACCTCACAATCCAGGATTACCTGTGCCTAAACCTCACAAAACATGACACTAAGCGACGACGAAAGTGCTGATGACGAAGTAAACGAAGAAAGGTTTTCAGGCGACAATAAGGATTTGGATCCAACATGTCAACACGATTCGTCTTGTTGTGTGCCGCATCTTCTAAGTCAAGAAGACCTCAACGACCTCGTCCGCGATTTAAAGTTGTCTAAGAAGAAAGCCGAACTTCTAGGTTCCAGATTGAAAGACTGGAATCTTCTTCAGAGTGGAACAAAAGTTACTCTTTTTCGTAATCGCCATGCAGAATTTGACAATTTCTTCTCTGTGGAAGAAGGACTATTTTGTAATGACGTCCGTTCCTTTATGAAGACGATTGGTCATGAATATAATACAGATGAGTGCCGTTTGTTCATTGACTCTTCCAAATTAAACTTGGAAGCGGTACTATTGCACAATAGAAATAAGTTCCCCTCTGTTCCTTTGGCTCATGCAAGCGATTTGAAAGAATCCTTCAAAATTTATCACCTACATTTCTACCTAATTAAAAAAAAACTACATTTATCTCTATTTCAGGCGCAGTTAGTAATGACGTTACTATACAATTCTCCGAAATATTGGGACTGTAGAATCAGTTCCAAATGGTAATCGGTTTTGTTTGAACGAACCTAAATGCATTGTCCCAAATTCAACTTAGTGAATTGTTTCCCTTGCTGGAGGTTACTGAATAAGCTCTTGGAATAGGGTAATGATCTATCCCCGGCTTTGGATTCGAGGCAGCCTCGTAGTCTCCACAAACTCGAATTGATTCATCTATCTTTAAAACTAATAACTACTGGTGAAGCCCATACACTGTAGTCGGTAAAACTCAGAATACATAGAGAAACCAGTCTCTTAATTTTATTATCTACTTGAGATCTAATAACATAATGCATCTACTGTTACAACAATTGGTAACCCCATCACGCGGTTTCGCATGATGTAATAAAATTCACCAAAAAGCTGTGTATTCACTATTTCCATTCTCTTCCGATTCTACACTTAAATTCTATAGAAAATAGTGTTGCTTTACCTTCTAATTGTAATAATTTTTCGTGCTTTAGACCAACTTTTCCAAGAAATGTATGGATCTCCATCTGTTTATAACCGTGGCGATTTTCTAGCATGGTGTAAGGGAACATTTTTATAATTCGTTTCATGCTTCTTGGGGTCCCTCTGCAAGGTGTCCCAATGGTAGAAAAGCGATGGATTAATACCTGGTAATGATACCATTCATACTCTTCTACATTATATTCGTCTGTTCCTTGCGGTTGGGTAAGGACCCTTTTTTGCTTTTATTTTAATGCTTATTGCTTTTATTGGCTGATTTTGTACTCATTAAATTCAGTCAAATTCATTATTATTTATATTATACTATAAGGTATTGGTTTCAGATCCCCCAAAGTTCTGTGAAATATACATTAAGAACGCTTAAAATGCTGAGAAAACTTCTGTAATCAATAGTAGTTTTAAAATAACAACTTTTAAATCCAGAGTTCATGTTTTCACAAATAATAGCAGTACAGTAGTGATAGATATTCAGCTATTTTTGTGCTTACACAGCATATACGGGAAAAAAATACTATTAAAAAGAAATGCTTATATTCGCTTTCAATCAACACCTAGTAGATATTTTACATCAAAGGAAGAGGATGTGCATACATCTTTTATAACAGAAGGCAGACGTAAATTTCCTACGAGGGATCAAGGTCGGAGCTATTACACTTTTCTTCGTGAAACGTTGGTTGAATAGGAAGCTGGAAATAAGTTTAGAAACGAGGAGACGGATGCGGCCGAAATGTTCTCGGTTGAAGTTTTGGGCGACAATTTGCCGCAAGGCTGATACGTACAACAGAACCGACAACTATCGGTGTTATTTATACTTGTACGTTGGCTAGACCTAAAACCACGAAACGTCATTAAAACTTTTCGTATTTATGTTCGCAGGTTGACCCAACTTCTGCCGACATCACTGGGACCCTGGTCTTTTCCCCTATCAGTTTAAACAAAAAAATATAAATGTTTGGGCAAACTGGGAGTTTTCTACCGCGGCCATAATTATTGCCTGTACATGTTATTGTGTTTAACACATTCAGTATAATTATCCCAAATTCCCCCTATAATTAAATTTTCGGGAAATGTTTTTCTACAAAATACAAATACGAAGGGTAACCTAATGGCTCCTACCGTACCGAAAGTTACATTACTGTAAGTATAATTTATAATCTCGAAACTTATGACATCAAAAAGGATACCAACAAAAGGCAGATGAATTTGCATTACGTAGATATTCACATACGCATTAGTGTGGTAAAGCTCGATGTATCCTTTATCATATAAGATATCAAAAACAGTTATTTACGAAAATTGTAGACAGTCTTAAACTTAACGTTTCAAAATTATTTTAGAAGTTATAATAAATCATTCATACTATTACAAAAAATTTCTTCATCAGATCAGCGGGGCAGCACATCGTCACTGGTGGCGAGGCTAGCAGCAAGTTGGTCCTAGAACAGGGTAGAGCATATGAGGAAGAGGAACGAGAGAAAGCCCTAGGAATGCGGAATCCAAAGAGGCAAGAAGAAAAGGGCTATCAATGACTTCGTGAGCTAACTTCCAAATAAAGCGCGCACCATGGCATTCACGACGGTGCGTTTAAGAATCCACCGAATGTCTATCCAATAAGGGCACGTAATCAATCCCTCGCTGCGGATAAACTCCATCCTCTTTAAAGGATAGGTATTTGAGAAAACGACGTTGAATTTTTTCAAGTGATAACCGAAGACAAACATAGTGGGGAGACCACACTTGAGAGGCGTACACCAACTTGCTCACAACGAAGCTGAAGTATAATATTTCCAAAAGTTGTATATTTTGAATAGCTGTACAGAAACGGATGAGAAATCCCTATGTTTTAGATGCTAACAAGCAGAGGCCAGTAATGTGTGATGGAAAGCTCATAAGTTGGTCAAAAAGTACAGCAAGATCTTGTACTGTTTCAACCCTCTGTAATACATCATGCTTCAACAAATACGCGGAAGTAATTGGATGATTTTTTCTAGTATATGAAGGAAAGCAACACTTACTAATATTTAATTTTAAATTGTGTTTGGTGTTTGGAAAGGTGTTTCGGCCATGTAATCGATATTTTTTTGCAAGTTTAAGACGTCACCGATGTTAGCAATTGAATTATAAATATTAATATCATCAACATAAGCCAGAACTGGACAAGAGAAGTGCTGCAACATGCATGCTGTCGAAAGCGCTACCAATACGCTACTTAATAATAATTGCTAAAGGTTTAGCAAGAACCATTCTAGCATCTCTTAGTAAAAACGATGGAATTAAGTCATCTCCAGAAATATTATTGTCAGGGAATGATTGCATGATGTTTATTAGTTCATCCTCAGAAATTAGTAGCAAAGTAATAGGAAAATTATTGCTAAAAGTAGTATTTGTAAAAGGTGAACTGTCAAGGTAAGTAGAACAAAATTTATCGCCAAACGCATTAACAATACTTTGAGGAGTGTCAACCACCATCCCATTGTAAGTCAGGGCAACAGGTATTCTGGTAGATCCTTGTTTATTTCGCATATATTTAAATATTTGTTGAGTTCACACGCAATGGATGCTTGAACATATTCCAAGTGGGTATTATAAACAACTGCAATTTTCTGTTTACAGAGAAAACGTAACCTCTTGAATTCATTCAAAAAGAAATTGTTTTTGGTCGAGTTCCACTTACGTCTGTAATAAGATTTCAGTGTAATGTTACAAATAACTTAGGATGGTAGTGAACCAATTCGGATAATCATTTTTTTTAGATTTTGTAGAAAATTTGGGTACAGTAACATCCAATGTACTGTACAAGCAAAAATACAATTTGCCCAAAGCCATATCGACATCGTTCATCTCACTCAAAGATGACCAATCACCATCCGTTAGATCAGCATATAGTCGAGGAAAGTTCGCACGCCTGAAATTGTATCTAGTGTTTGTATTAGATGGAAAAGAAGAAGTTGAAGAACCAGTAAAAGTTAAGGTAACCATTAAAGCAGGATGGTAATGATAAACCGATACAAACGAAAAGTCATCACGCTCAACGTTTATGTTATATTCAGCATTTGAAAGGCCCAAATCGAGAAGTCTCTCATCACAATTGAGAACTGAGTTGTATTGCTGTAACGAGGTCATACCACACAGACATGAAAAGGCAATATATTTAGAACATTGCGTTATTCAGCGTGTTTCAGAAATTATGGTAAATTTTATATGCAAATCACCGTGAGTTCGAGGTTTTGTATACTGCAAATGATACAGCCTGAAATTTTTCTTTTACAAGCATAGATATTTTATATTGGCCCACTTATATAGCAAAGTGACATTTTTTTCAAAATTGCCAAGGCCGAATACAGGGCGAGTCAAAAGTCAAATACATTAATTTCCCAATTATTTTAAATGGATCACCTGTATTTTATTTCATAAAAAGAAAGAAAAGTTTAGTTACTTTCATTATTATTAAGCACTCTCCATACCTAAAGTCATTAATTTCTAAGATATTTTAAAGTATTTTTAATAGTGAGATTTTTTGAAACTATTTTAATATAACAAGTTAGTCATGGAAAAATTACAGTTAATGTTTAGTAAAACTAAAAATATAAACATTTATAACTTACACTAGTGATAAACATTCAATTAACCCAACTGTTTACAATGTAGTTCTGTAATAAATGTTCAAAATATCCACCAATACAACATTGCAACCGTTCTTCAAGCGATTGTCTTACATTTCTTAGCATTTCTTAATTAATACAGGAAAATGCTTCGCTTATTCTGTGTTTCATATCACCTTTCATATCTACTTAATTCCAAAACTTTCTTTTTAAACAGATTTACTCTATCTGTATTAATATTTCCGCCAGGGGGTTATAAAATGCTCAATAGAAATACCTACTTTGCAATATCCACCAAATCTTATTGGCTCTATCAACGATCTACTTTTAGTAAGTCTTACAACCCTAATACTAAACTTCATTATTACATTGCAATAACCATTTCACTTGTATTATTTGCATGCATGAAGTAGTGACGAGTGCATGCAAGTATTACTTACAGTTTATTTTTGCACTGTCATAGATTAATATGTGTTGTTATAGGTCAAGTTAAAATAGCTGGATACAACAGTTGACATCCACTTAAAGGTCTGATTAAGCTAATTACAATGTAGCATGTAGCATGTAGCATGCATTTATATTTACTACAAAAATAAAACGAATTTTACTATACATACGAGCATTTAAATAAGATAAATGTGACGATCAATCTGTCGATGGCATCTGACTTGCGCCACGGTCAAAAACCGATAGCCAATCGGCACCGCTATCGCATGCGGCGATCCTCTGGAAAAGCTGACGCTTTAGAAGACCCCTTGTTTAATTTAAATACCGATTTCAGATACTGGACTCGAATTCCCATGTGGTTACTTTGCATTACTACAGCGGTCGGCTCACAAAGCCCTAGTACGTGCGAATACGTTAGCTGTCTTTCTTTAACATGCTTGACTAAGCTTTCCACATATGTACATTCGCGCGTATATGTAGGTTCTTTGTGTAAGCCATTGTATGTTCATTTTTTCTACCTATCTTCGAAAAGATTTCAACATTTCTACCTACCTCTTAACCGACTAAAAAATAATATACTAGGATCACAATCCCATTACCAAAATAACAGAAAATAATTATTCGAAAATAGAACTATACTCATTTCACCAAAGTACAAAAAATACGTGATAGGAAAACTAAGCGTTCTATTTCGTTGGAAAGAACTCCCAAACGATGTAAATTAAAAATTCGTATTAAAAGGCGCCCTCTAAAATTCAAGAAGCGATTATTCGAATGATGCTATAGACTGTTTAGGTAAGGGTGAAAATAATATCATAAGTTCTAAGATTAAATTTATGTTTCTTGATAAAACCAAATATAACAATAAACATTGCTAAAGTAGGACAGAAAGATAATTATAAATTAAATTCATTGATTTAAAATGTATAACAAAATGTCGGACCATAGTGGGACAAAGCTCTTCCGTAAGTGCCGCGAAGGAGAGGGAAAACATAACAATCTCAGTTACGCCATTACAAACAACTGTAAGAAAACAATATTCAACAAAATCACACAGGAAACAAACTGGGAAATAGAATATGGTTTTGAAATGTTTAAATAACAGTTATCTAGCAACACACCGACTAAACCTTTAAGGAAATGTTGTAAACATAAAAGAACAAATACTCTTTCTCATAGTATTGTTCTTTTGCCTTAAAATCCACTTCATGCGGATCGTGAGGTCGGGAAGATTATTATTTTCAACAGAGAGGATTATTTTCGGGTTGTTTTTTGCACTTTCCGTCTACGACCTTGATATCCGTAAGATTAGGAACCCCTGTTGGTTGTATTACATTTCTCCGGAACCTTTATGAATTCATTCTAGTTGATCCTGTTTACTTTTGTTTCATAAATGCCCCATACTTTGCTGTTTGTTATTGGATTATTTCTGGAGTTATTTCCTGAAACTGTTATTTTTGAAATAAAGGAAGGAAATGGCGTCAATTTAGTGAATTACAAATGAACGACTATTCACAATATAGCTTACCATAAGGTATTAAAAATTCAATAACATAAAAGTTAGAGATGGAAAGGAAATAGAAATAAAAAAAGGAAATAACAGCAAGTGTCTAGTAATAATTCCTTTTTTCCACACTTCAGTGCTGTGTATATATATATATATATATGAGAAATCACAAAACACATAACTAACTTACGTGGTATTTACCTAATGGATATTATTCTAACAGTAATAGTTTCGTAATATTAACAAAAAGCAGTAGGGCGATTAAGGAAAAATTAATTGTACATGCTAAGTACGTAAAAAATAGAATTCATATCAATTAATATTCATTCATCCATTATTTATATTAATTAATTAATCACTAATTTTCACAATTATTTTATTTGGGTTTTGTTACCGTGCAACAAGGCAACAAAATTTATACAAGATATCCAATCATTAATATAAATTGCCATGGCCTGGCTGATTGATTCATAGTTTCATCTTTAATCTCTCTCATTTTACTAATATCCTTTAAACTATTAAATCTATCAACATCCATTTGTATTATGCATGTTGATATACGAAATTTTAATAACGGTTATTTCGTAGATAGATTAACGTGCGAGAATTGGCTTATTAAATCTCTCAATTATCTCGGTTCACGACATCTGTGCTTTTATAATATAATAATAAAATACGTCCAGCCGGGTGGTATTAATTTTTCCAGTTTCCTCTTCCTGGTGAACGGTGGTATCGTAGTTTTGTGCGGACCGATGCATAGGTTGTCCCTGCTGCGCCAGCTACAAATGGGATAAATTACTTGTTGGAGCTCTATAGAGATTTCAGTATCGCCTGACTCTCTCAATAGGATCAACTCATCCGCATAGACCTGTACCTCGGCTTCAAGGAGTCAATGATGGCCAAAAGGTCGTCCACAAGTAGTGACCATAGCTGTGGGGATAAGATCCCTCACTGCAGATACTACCCGCCTGGCCTAAACTTGACCATCTCTCCATTCATTGTCGTTATTACAAGTCTGTTTGCAAGCATAGAGCAATCCAGCCTGCTATTATCTATTCTATAGCACATGCTATGACCGCTCTGTATAAGGATGAGGGGATTGCATTGAAAAATGCCCTCTCTATATGCACAAATGTCGAAATTGTTATATTCTTGGAATCTGTCGATTCTGTTTTTTTTGCATACCAGGTTGTTTGGGGCAAGATCAGTGGATTTACCCACTTAATGTGTGTGAAGAGGCCTGTCTGGGAGAACCACCTTTTTTAATGTTTTCAATAGAAACGATATCAGGCTAATTTGGCGAAAAATCTTGGTGGATTGTGTAAATTTTTCCGTTATTTCCCCCCCTGACCTCCGTCAAGCTCGTTGGTATGTAGTTCCAAGCGAGATTTGCTCGGAAAAGTCACACTAGATGGAGATTTAGAACAGGGCTTCCTTTTTATAGGAGCACCAGAAGTATACCATCCTCACACGGCTCTTTATCCAAATTGAGCGTTTTAATCGCCCAGCCGACCGCGTTCAATTTTACTACTCTCGTCGCTAGTGCCAAGGTACCTTTGGCTACCTGGCTCCGAGAGGAACAGTGTCATCTCTCGAAAGACTCATCATCTGACACGAATTAATTAATTAATTGAAGCAGTTAGGAAATATCCAGGCCTATGAAACAAATTATTGGGGGTGTACCGAAACCAGAATATGCGAGGCAATGGTTGGGAACTAATTTCTGCTGATTTGACGAAACCAGGTAATGAATGTAATTTTTAATTTTAGATTGCTTAAATACAAATTATACCATCTAGGATAATAAAGAATTAATTTAAGATACTTATTAAAAGGTAATTAAATATCTTACAGTTTTTAATACTCCCTACGATTTATTACTTTCTCTTGCCATTCAATACGTCTGCAGTCATAAAATATTCCATAATTTTCTAACACTCACAACCTCTCTTGTTGAGTTTGGTGCGATAGCAGCGCGAATTGGTACTAAAGAATTGGCTTGAATTTGTTCCTCTTCTCGCGGTCCTGATTTGTTTGGGTTAGTGACTTCTGTATATAATTGTGTGGGACGATCGTAGCTTGCTTTGTTTCATCAGAAACTTCAAAACTTAACTCTAATGGGTAGTATATCCCCCAAGTATTAACAGAGACACTGCATGTATTTCCGAGTTTTTGAAGAGTAAATAATAAAGTCATTAACAAATAACAAGCAGTATACTATATTATATTTTATTGGAAATACCACAAATAATATACATTGGTGTCCTCCTTAGGCAGTTAGTCCGTGATACTGGCAGCCGATGTGCACTGTGTCCTGGAAGGAAGACGCTGAACAAGAAAGGGTATATGTTCAAGAAGGAAAGAACAGTCTGCGGTATATATTTTCGAAAATCCTGAGACAAATACCATCCAACGTCGCGTCCAGAGAGAACATCCATCACGAGACAAAAGATCAATTGAGGGATAACCTCTAGGGATATGCACCATCTAATTTGTAGATCATTACAAATTGGATGCCATATTTGGTGAGTGTACCCTAATTCTGAAGGGACAAATGATCTTTAAAAGAAAAACCCGTGTCGAAGAGGTCGCCCATGTTAATGTAAATTTATTTATTCATTTATTACCAAACAGAAACTCCTATTACAAGGCAAATTACAACTAAACAACCATATGTATACCCTGCAAACAGATATATATGTACAAGATATGATAAACAAAAAGTAATATTATAAACGTATATAACAAAAGAAATAGTAAATTCAAAAGGGTAAAAAAAGTAGATCGTAAGTTAATTACATTTATATTAGATTCGACATCTAAAAACGCCTTGAAAGAGTATGTTGGCACTGCGACTGATACGACAAACGGGACCGATAAATAATATGTTAGTTCTGGAGATAGGGATGACAAAAGAAGCTGCAAATCTGGCTGATTGACGAGGAACACTTAAAAGTAGTTGGGACAGCAGTGGTGGACAGCCAGTCAAGCCATGAAGAAGCCTCAACGCAAACCCGGCTCCGTGTACTTCAAGTCTTAATGTAAGTGAATACATACTGTATTTCATCAGCAGCCCTGTATAATCGACACAAGGAGGAGGATAAGTTCCATCAAAGTTGAATGACAGGAATTCAAGAAACCTTCGACGAATGTGTTAATACGAAGCTTTTATCGATAACACCATGCTACCAATCTATCAATATCAGATTGAAGCACTAAGGAATCGCTGGCGGTGCCTATCTGATTAAAAGAATTTTATTTGGTAGACATACGCTAGGGCCATAAAAAGGGACCTAAGTTTGAACTTTGAAGAACCCCAGAACTGAGACAAAAGTATGTGAGGGAAATCCATTGTATAGCACCTAGCATGTACAATAGCTTAAATCAGATTCGATTGAACAAAGCCAAAAGAGCTAACTTTATGTAACAAGATTTCTTGATCTATTGTATCAAAAGCCTGTGAAGAGTCGAAATAAGTAACATTCAATTGTCCCTCTCTATCAAGAACTTTATCTATTTCTTCACTAACATATGTTAAATTGATAACAGTGGAGCTCGCAGGAATGATTAGGTGATAAATATACGTAAACTTGGTTGTAGACACAGCTATAGAGGTATTTCTCATTGACTATAATTGGACAACACAGGACACGTGGCACGTCGCCACAAAGAAGGAAAAACAGCAGTTCGTATGGATAAACTAATAAGAGTTAATAAAGGATAAACAAGCGCAAATCCATAGTTACAGATAAAAAACTCCGAAGTAGATCATCACTGGCAGTTAGCTTATTCGGTAGACACGCCATAATCCGTATAAGCTCCTCTTCTGTGTTGGTAAATGCATTAACCATCCTGTTAATGCATTTACCGACCGAATGGCTCAATATACCTATTCTTTCCCTATTGAATCGCAAAGTCTTCCAGATATTCTCGTAGTCCGTTTCTTGGAATTGAAAAACTTCAAAAGGTTGGAAGAGCAGTTCTTGATATTGCATTCAACATTGGTGATGTAGATATTGTAGCTATCAGCAATCTGGATCTGGATAATTTGCTCAATCGTCTGAATTCATCCTAGTAATGTTAATTCATTTCTTATGAAAATATCTTTTATCCCAAAAATAAGACTTAATAATGGAAGTAGGAAGAAGAATTTAGTTTGAACGTTCTGCGGTACAAATCTGCACCTTTTCCTCAGTAATCTTTAGTTTTTCAGACGAATATTTGAAATTGTCCATTATTTCAACTGAATCAATAATTTTTTCGCTTTGTTTCGAAAATTACTTTTTGGCTGTATCTTATTTTCAGTTTTTTTTTAATATCCATTACAAACAACAAAATCTATTAATCAAAACCCATCATTTATTATATATCATTTTTTAGCTGCTATTTTTTAAATCACATGTGTATTCAAATGCGCTGCTTTCCCTTTTCCACTTCAGTTTGGTAAAATGACTGAAAGTAATAGAAATTTTCTATTTAAGATTAGAGTTTGCGCCATTACATAAATTATTTTTCTATACACGTTATGACTAACATAGATAGGAATTAAAGATACCTGGGATAGTTATCTCCAAACATTATGTAATACTATTGTAGAAAGGTAAGTAAGAGTCAATAATATAAGAGCAGATACGTAGAAGAAATAACAATAACGGTGCACACAATCAGAAGTTTCTCATTTAACTTACAAAAGAGCAATTTACCATAATGTTTCCCTGTCGGTCTGCATTGTTTGCTAAACAAGCGTAAAAGTCGGCATACAATTAGGCATACAAATGTATGCTTAATTGTACCATTTAATGGTATGTCTCCTAGTAGTTGTTTTTAAGACCCGTTAGTAATGTGGGCGAGCAATGATTCGATTATTATCAACAGGGAGCCGTCACATCTGAACTTAATTGATGTCAATGTATAAATAAGCATGTGAATAGTATGTACAGAGAACGCCACACAAAATGGCATGCCTCTCGTTGGTCACTACACATTCATAACCCTTGAGCTGCCTGCGAGAGGCATGACATTTTGTGTAGCGCCATTGTAAAAATATGATATGATTATTATACCGTTTGGTATGGTTCTAATAGTTTGCAGAACAGTTTGCCGGTGAGAGAACACAAACGAGGCATATGGTTATTTTAAAATAGTTTATTTTCAAACTATGTAGTCATACAGACAAATGTATAAATACGTAAAATAAATGTGTACATTCCACACTTAATCGTAACTCAAAGTCTTTCAGTAGTCTATGTGCACATATGATGTATACGTCCGTATAACACCGTACACGCGCTGTGAGGCTGTTGGATCTGATATCCGAAGTTGGCTGAGCGCAACTGTCTTTTGTGTATAAAACACGGCCACCGAATACCTTTCCAACATGTCTTCGTACCCAGCCCCCGTTGGTATGTAGTTCCAAGCGAGATTTGCTCGGAAAAGTCACACTAGATGGAGATTTAGAACAGGGCTTCCTTTTTATAGGAGCACCAGAAGTATACCATCCTCACACGGCTCTTTATCCAAATTGAGCGTTTTAATCGCCCAGCCGACCGCGTTCAATTTTACTACTCTCGTCGCTAGTGCCAAGGTACCTTTGGCTACCTGGCTCCGAGAGGAACAGTGTCATCTCTCGAAAGACTCATCATCTGACACGAATTAATTAATTAATTGAAGCAGTTAGGAAATATCCAGGCCTATGAAACAAATTATTGGGGGTGTACCGAAACCAGAATATGCGAGGCAATGGTTGGGAACTAATTTCTGCTGATTTGACGAAACCAGGTAATGAATGTAATTTTTAATTTTAGATTGCTTAAATACAAATTATACCATCTAGGATAATAAAGAATTAATTTAAGATACTTATTAAAAGGTAATTAAATATCTTACAGTTTTTAATACTCCCTACGATTTATTACTTTCTCTTGCCATTCAATACGTGTGCAGTCATAAAATATTCCATAACTTTCTAACACTCACATACATATGCGCTGGGTTTTGGTTCCGCGGTTGGTGCACTAACCCGGTATCGGGTAGGCGCGCGGCTCGGCAAGCGGTTGTAGCCCGTTAAATGTCCAGGGTACAGATGGGTCTCGGATCGACGGCCGTTGATATTTGTCCTTTTCGACGCACACAAAACAGTCCTTAACACTGTTATTAATTAAATAGGAATACAGGACAGTACATTTTCCAAGGTATTATTGCTATAACGTTGCGAAATTGCACCGATAGCAACCAACGGGATTTTTTATAGATGTGCTTTAAAAAATCGGACTGTATCTGTTACATAACAGATATGGAAGATGCAAATTCAACGGTCTCTTCCAATTTATGGAATTTTCGTCACGTACTATTCGGATTCGAGGTAGACTTCATGGTGAAGATGGTAATGATTTCAGGAATCTCAATCAAATTGTCGATGACTTCGTTGACACTTTCTATAACGTGTATGCGAAACTGGACTATAATTCTTTGTTAAATAAAGGATCGCTAAACTTATGGTCGCGTTACCCAACAAGCACAGAGCATTATATATTCTCCAACCTATCCAAACAAGAAGATTCTATATTGCTACATACGCTAGAGCACTCATTCTTTCTTTTCATCTAACCAGAATGGTTTTGCACCTGCAAATTATCCTCTTTTGGAAACATTCGTCATAAATCTTGTCCGCCCTTATCTGCAGCAAATGCAGTGTTACGTGACCTATAGGGGCTTTAGTTCGAAGGATCTTATTCTCTCTCCCGGACTTCCCCAGGGATCAAACCGCGGATGTCGGTTAGTTGTATTATTTATGAACGGCATTCTTTTGAAGATCGACTGTCCTATCCTTGGGAAAGCTGGTATCAAGATTTATTCCGAAATTTCTTCTGTTAATGATGAAAATAAATTTCAATACAACGTAAGCATTCTACATGAGTGGTATAAATCTCATTAGCTTACACTAATTATCAAGAAACGGTATAGTTGCATATTCACGTTCACATTCTCCCACACCTTTTCATATTAATGGAAATACACTAAAACCTCCCTCGGATTTCAACGATTTAGGACCAATATTTGCTTCAAACCATTCTTTCAAAATCGCAAAAAAATATTTGTACGCCATTAGACCGCTGAGTCTTATTAGGTGAATTTCAAAATATTTGACAATGCTGCTGCATTCAAGACACTTTACCTCGATTATGTGTTAAGTAAAATGTGTTCGAAGCATCAATATCGTTGTTTACTAGCTTCAACAAAAAACCTAGCACTCGCTAATTCACGCGGAGTGGTAAGAATTTGAAAGTTATGTTCATCAAGTAATTCTTGATAATCAGCGCCGCGATTGGGATAAGTACCTGTTTCCTTAAAAGTCAGATACTTTAAGAACCTCTTTACACTTTTTCAACACGCAATATTTGATAAGTGTAGTAGGGATACTAAATTAAAGAAGCATATTCAAGTTTGATCTGACTATTGTGTAAAAAAGGTTCTTTATCGTGTCCAAGTTAGTGAAGCTTCTGCAAGTTCTAATTGCGATCGTGATGCAGACATACAAATGGAGGAGGTGTCATCAGAAAACTGCAGTTTTTTATCGAATATGACACCAATATCCTTCACCGTAGATGCCTTGGTACTGCAACCCGGCTAACTGAATAGTTAAAAACCAGTGGGTTATTGGAAATAGTATAAGTGGCAATTGCGCATTTCTCTATACTGACTCTGATCTTATTGTTTTGACACCATTCATTAATAACATGCAGGTCATTCTGCAGATGCTCACAGTCTAAGATTGAACGTACCCTAGCAAAAAGTGTTAAATCGTCAGCATACGCAAGAACTCGACTGCTCACTGACAGCAGAAGGTTGTTAATGTAAATATTGAATAAGAAAGGGCCCAAGTTAGACCCTTGTGGAACACCCAAAGTAGCAGTGTAAATGTTGGAATAAAAGCCGTAGACGTAGCGTGACCGGTTATCCATACAAGGAGCAATTAAGTCGGTTGTGTTAAAATTGAAACCGAATGAGAAGATTTTAGACAAGAGTATGGTGTCGAAGGCTTTGGCGAGATCAGTGTACCTAGATGACATCTACTTGTTCTCTAACATCAATACTTGCGCTAATGAATTGAACAATTTCTGTTAAGTTGGTGGTCGTGGATCTACCGCTCATAAAACCATATTGTTGTGTTGAGATGAAGTAATGGATGGAGTTGCCGATCTTGTTGTAAATCAAATGCCCAAATACTTTGGAACAGCCGCACAGAATTGCTATGGGACATGCTATGGTTGCTACAGGGGTCATAAGTATATAGAAATGACAAACGGTTAACGTCAATAACGTCAAACGTTTAAATAAAACGTGGATCGTAATAAAATATAAAACTATATCCGTTAATTGCCTACCCAGATGTTGACTGTAAAAACCGATTTAATTTAAAATAGAGTTGTAATATATTTATCAACTTCACAATGAATAATAAATTATTGGTGGCATGAAAGGCGTGCGTAAAAAGTAAAATTTTGACTTTTTGTGTTATCACAGATGGACGACAATTAATAAGTACCGTCCTAACAAATTTAACCTTTCCAAAATCATTTCTAATCCTGTTAATTGTACTCAATTTCTCTGTATTTAATCGATCCAACAACGTCGGTAGCGTAACCATAGCTATTGTAACATGTGTTAAATCGTTACGTATTGACAAAATTTTGCGTACTGCCATGTTTAAGGTTTTTTGTCAAAGTCTATAGCGGATAACGTTTGAAATATATTTAAAAATGGACGAAATTAAAGATAAAGGAATACCTCATACGGCTGTGAAAATCTGTGATGATATAAAAGCAACATCGGCATACATGGGATTATATAAGGAAATTCAGAAACTGGTGTCTACTCAGCAGGTTAAGTATGACGATTTTAAGGACACCCTAACCAAAGCGATAAAAGAAAAGGGCATGGATTGTCAGCTGCGAAATAACATCTATCATTGGGTACGTGTAAAAAATACTGAAACTGTTACAGGTCACGTGTTTTTCAAAAAGGCGCAAGTGCACTGGGACAAACGCATACATAAGTCACTTAACTCGATGTGCAATGAGTTAGGCATCGATTTAGCAAAATTTAGAACACCGGCGGAACGTAATGAACTTATGGAGAAGTGGTCGGAAATGAGTAACTATGATGTGGATGTCAGTAAATATCGTCCTGTATACGCCCCAAAAGACTTTTTGGAAGTACTATTGAACTTAAAAGATCCCAATTTTGTGCATAAAGAAGGAGAACCCGACTGGGAATTTTCCTTTCTACCTTTAGAAGTTAGGGATTTGGAGGACTTGCGAGCTTTATATACAGAATTCTCTCGTGGTGAGCAAATTCTGGGTTCGGGACTAATCGAAACTCAAGCAGCACTGGAAGAAGAACGAATAGCATTAGGTGAACGTGTATTGCACAAAAATTACGCCCCTGTTGCACAAGAATACTTGAAAAGAGGGTGCCCAAGGAGCCTCAGAGCTAGAATGTGGTCCTTGGTTTTAGGTATTGGACAGAAGCATGCACAGCAAGAATATTTCCATAATTTGAAGAATCACGTGATGCAGTATGACTTAATGATAGATAAACTAATAATTAAGGACATACAATTGACGGCATCTAACGACGATCAATACTTTGTCTTCGAAGATGTTCTATATCAGATCATGCTGTGTTTTTCCCGGGATAATACAATAATCAAAAGCTTGAAAAATCAACCAGGTTACATGCAGGTCATTTTAAAAGGTAAACAACCAACAGCGGAAAACACTATAACATTTCCACCAAGCGGAGTTATTCCCTTTCACGGTTTCACAATGTATGCAACTCCAACTTGTTATCTTTATCACGATCCAGCAACTCTATATTTTGTATTTAAAGCTTTTTACTTGCGATATTGGCACCGCCTACATAGATTATGTGATCATCCCCAAGGGATTGTATCACTGTGTTTACTTTTCGAACGTTTGTTACAAAATTTTGCTCCCAAGCTGTGGACTCACTTCACAGAAATAGGAATACCACCCCTGAGAATTGTGTTTAAGTGGTTAATGAGAGCGTTTAGTGGACATCTACCTCCTGAGCAACTACTGCAACTATGGGACATAATATTAGCGTATGACTCATTAGAAGTTATTCCTTTATTGGCGGTCATTATATTAATATTCAGAAAAGATAATTTATTAAAAGTGACATCCTTAGTAAATATAGAAGCAGTTTTGGCAGACCTGTCTTCGATTGCGGTTATACCTTTATTACAAATGTCTTTATTGAAAGAGTAACTGCAAAACTTCGATCTCTATAATGATTTTTAAGTATTCCTTTATTCCCAGTAGTTGTTCGTGCAATACAATACGGGTTATTTTGTATAAGATTACTGGAGAAATAATCTATTAAATATTAATTAAATGAACGTTTAAGATGAGGCAGGCTCCCACGTTAGCAAGAAAAAGAAATTTTTGTACAGTAATCGATAAATAAATTACGGTAGCTCTATATCTATAACTAAAGATACTAAACTAATATTTTGTATATATGTCATGCACGTAAGTAGGAAATAAATTATTTAAAAGAAATATAGGGGATTTTATTTTACACTTCCTATTTTCTAGCAATTTGTTATCGTATAATACTTCAAATAGCCCGAATTGTTTATTAATTAATATTTAATGAAGAAACATCAAAGTGCCAAAAGAATTAACTGATAAAATGCCATTACGGGCTAATGTTTTTTTATTGCTGGAATCACCATACTAACAAAAGCAATGAGGGGGTACAAGTATTAAAGGCGGACTGGAGTTTCTGCCTAACAGGCGCCGTCAGGGACCTTCCGAATGCTAAACCCACTCTCATCGCATCGTTGGTGCGTCGCCGATCTCGGGATTAGCACTCGGAGGGATTCTGACAACGCTTGGTAGGCAGAAACCCGAATACGTCTTTAATGCTTGCAGCCATTTCATTGCCTTTGCTAGTACGGTGGTTCAAGCAATAAAAAGCATGGGCCCGTAATGGCATTTTATTGGTTAATTGTTTTGGCACTTAATTAATGAAGCAAACCTTTGTTCCTATTAAGAAAAATAAGATGGCGGTATCCTGCAAATACCAGTTGCACAAAACAAGTCAAACCAATGTCCAGCTAAAATGTTATATTTTGGCCTTGAACCACAAACTCATACTTCAGAATCACCCACTTTCAGAACGAAAATGATTTCCAAATATACAACCAAATTAGACAAATGAAATTAATTACCCTTGAGAATTGCTAACATTTCCATGGATCATGTCCTGTAATTAAAATTTCAAATTGAGGAGCTTATTACGCATAAATTCCTCAACGGTCTAAGTGATATGAGAGTCTTAAAAGAAACGTGTTTGCCGGTACATCCAAACTAGCTGCACAGAGGTAAAAAGGTAATTGGCAAAATAATGCACAAAAAATATCAATCGAGAAACTGAATGTGAATAATGAGAATTAAATTAATTAAGATTTTGCTGTTCCTAGATAATAAATAGTGTCTATCTGTGAATAAAAAAGGAATTTCCGCTCTCATATACCTAATAATAGTTATATAACAGACAAAATAACTATACCAGACTATCCACTAGATAGGGCGACTAGAATGATTTATAAAAATTCTACTGGATGTCGCCACTATTCGCTCTAACGCGTAACGTAGTCCGAGTACGGTACACTGTTGTCAATTTCCGTCGTAATGTATTTTATGTAGATACACGATATAGGTACGAACCTTTCGTTCGAACTCTGAAGGCAATTAGAAGAAGGGCTAGGAATGAGAAGCATCTGCGGGATACAATAAAAATAGTTACTTATATACTGTAGATGCATTAATATACATAGATAAAAAATCATAGAAATTGTTGACAACGTTGCGCATAAATTCACTGCTTTTGTGGCGCCATCGTATGCCGCATAGAGCTAGTTACTGCTGACAGGGAAGCAAAACAGGCCCTTTGCCTCCATTTCGGACTTCCAATAAATTGCATTGAGTGGACTGTCTGTATGTTACTTTGTGTGTGATTATACGCAAAAAAACCTTATGTGTAATTACCTATATTGAAATAAATTTGTGAAGGTGAACGTATGCATATATTTTAGTAAACGAACTCTAGCAAATGTGGATTTAACGACATAATGGCGCTGGTTACCATCTGAAATAATGCATTAGGTAAAGAAAAGATAATATCTTATGCGTGAGTATGCCAGAAAATAATTTCTTTTAGGTTTAATATCCCCCCATTGCCATTGTATCCTGAAGTGAGTTCGATAAACCACCCAGAGAAAATCAATTACCACTCTAAGAATTATTACCTACGTGTTTTCTAGGGATATTATTCAACATAGCCTATTATAAAACTACTGTGAACGCTAAGAATAAACATGAACGGACACTCAGGGAACCAGATAAAACCCGGAGATCATCGCAGTTAGTAACAATGGTAAAAACGCCCGAGTGTAACAAAAAAGAAGAGCGCCATGTTTGCCGAGATAAAGTTATATTATTTTCCATTAAATAACAAAGCAGCTCTTGTGTTGGGTGCATATAAAGCGCGCCGGTAGCTGTAAAAGGGGTGATTATCTTCAACTCTTGTCGGCCTCAACGTGCACGACCCCGGAGGTGAACATAATAGCCAACAGCACTAATGCGTCTATAGATATAATGGTCTTCGGTTACAATCAAAAGTTGTTACGCAGTGGCGCTGTAAAAGTGACTATAATTAACCGGAAAATTGTTCACCTCTCCTGTTGGTCAATCAAACCTTCACTATATGCATGAATAAGGCGCTGCCCTATTATAGAAATTTGTCGGAAATGTTAGCTTATTCACTGGGCGTAAAAAATTACCATTGCGAACAAAGTACAGGTGTCTCACAAAAAAAAAACTGGACCTTGGAAATGTTTTCTACAATTTTTTTATACAAGACGATGTTGCACAATGTGTTTGATTATACAGATACTCATCAGAAACTGAGTAAATGCATACTTACAATTAGTTATTGCAAATGGAACATCTTGTACCTTATTCCACCTTTTTAAATTTACACTAAAAAATAACACAGCTTTATATTAGTGTGTATTTCTGGTATTTAAAATGTGGATATTCTAAACAAATGTAAATATGAACCAGGCCACGATACCAGAATATTTCCATTGAGCTTATTGTTTATAACGATATGATAGGTGTCGTAAGTAGAAATAAAATCATGTTATTTTGTAGCCCGTAATTTAAAAATGGAATCATATGTAGAACGTTTCATTTAAAATAGCGGGGTAACCATACGTTACCTACTTTTGGTTTACACTATATAGCTGAAAATATTATTAAAATGTGAACATTAATATGATATCATCAGCATTTACGTTGACTTCTTTTTATTTCAAAATCGCATTATTTGGCATGTATATAAAACTGTGAATATTGGAAGAGCTCTTTGGAAATTAGTAGAACGACTATCAGGCGTCGGCATACTGTCTCTTAGCAGAACACAGATTGGGATGATGACGTGTCTACTTACCGGACACGGCAATCTAAGGAAGCATCTACGCAGAATGGGAACCTATAGAAAGGAACCTCTGTATACACTGGAAGAGGAGGAAACTGCCTCTCACATTATCTAGGAATGCTACGCTTTAAGTTGTCGGGGAAATGTCCTGTTAGGTGCAATAGACTCACTACGAGATATACCGGAAAAGGATTTGACACACTAAACCATGTTAAGCAGGTATATATGTTCGAATAAACAGAAAATAATCGAATGGAGAGTAATACAATATGCCTTAAGGCCGAAGTGTTAAGGAATATAGAAGACGTTCCTCTGCATTAGCGCTCCAATCAATCAATCAATAAGGCGTTCTCGCAGGAACAGTAGGTGGAAAGCTTTTGCCATCTCATTGTTACTCTCATAATGTCAATCAAGCAGACTAATTAAGCCTTTAGGCACTGACAAGGTCGGGAAACTGGCCTAGCTTACAGACGGGTCAAATACTACTGCATGGGTCCAGAGCTGGTATATACAGTGAGGTGGGAGATACGAAAATTGCCATCCCACTAGGAAAATACACCACTGCGGTACAAGCAGTGTGTATGCTATATTGCACTGCGCAATAGAAAACAATCAGAGGGCTTAGAGTAATAAGCGGATCTGTACCGCAATGGACAGTCAGGCAACACTTAAGGCACTATCGAAACCCAAAGTAATATCAAGACTGGCTTGGGAATGCGTACGGAAACTGAAACGGAACGCAGTCGAAGAAGAAGAAGTCAAAGAACAACAAAAAGAATACTGGAAAATGCAACTAGGCAAAGTCATGGCAAAAGCTTTATTAACGAGCCATCAGCATAGGTCTTATAGCCTGGAAAACAGGCGATCTTTGGGACACCAAAAATGAACCCAGAGGAGTAGACCAACCGGCCAAGGACCTGTACGGACTAGTACAGGATACAAGGATTTGGTAACAGGTGGTATGGTGTAAGGGTACAAGAAATGGGAGACAAATACTGACAGAGTCAGACGACTCCCCTAGGACAAAACGCCATTGGCTTACAGGTGGATTTACAACTTACATTTTAGACGTACACAACAGATGATCCTTTAGCAGTGAAAAGTGTAAATTGTGTTTTCATCTGCATTTCATCCGGAGCTAACATCAAGAATAAGAGTGAATCGTGCAAGAAACTTATAGGTGACGCATAGAACAAAACAGCAACAAAATGAAATATTTATCAATGTATTGCCATCATCTTTCCTTGATCCCTATTAAATCTTTCTTAATTTACGTATGTTTCATAACCCTCAAATCTGTTAACTATCATTGCTATTATGAAAATTTGCTGGGATTTGTGTTTGTTATTCAAAATTTAGTGAAAATGATTTCATATATACATATATTCGCGCACTAAATAATTCATTTGATTTAGGCAGTCGTTAAATTAGGTAACTGCTTTTCACTATAACAATAAATCAAACGAGTGAAAATTGACGGGACTAAAATATGACACTACAAGAAGAAAAATATTTTCTTAGATACACTTTATTAATGTATTAGACATTCACACAATACTTCAGAAACTTCAGAAATTAATTATTCAAGATGCCAGAAGATATTTCAAAGGGAAGATGACAGAAGGGTATTTCGGCGATCAAGAGTGCGGATACTGACTTAACCGCCGTCAGCGAATAAGGATTTTGGAGTAAATAATTTATGCTGTGCTTTCGGTAACCAGAGAAACAAGAAAGCCATGGTGAAATAAAAGTGTAGTTGTGTTTGGGACGAGAAGCTTTCGTTGATATTATTCGAAAAAGAGTAAAATCTTCCGAAAAATTCGATATACATAAATTTATTATTATCTTCATTGGGAAATTAAAAGGAGAATCCTGAAAGTAGAAAATAATAAATCAAGTCGATTTGGACCAAGGAAGCACAAGGAATCTGAGGTTTGTTTGATTTTTGTAATTGGTATCGTTGTGTCTGGTTGGTACCTTTATCAATTTGAGACAAGGAAATTCGGACTACGGAGAATGTATCAAAAAATATTAATGAAAATAAGTTAATGTAAATTTAAAGTAAAATAAGCTTACGATCAGCAATCGCACCTGTACTCTTCACTTTATACAAGAAAACGCATATTTACCCATTTCAATTAATTCAAAGTAGAAATCCATTCTTTCTTTGCTCACGGTCACTTTTGATCTATACTGCCTTTATATTACCCTTGTAGTAAGTGTAAGGAGCATATCCCGCATTGCCGAGATGGTAGAATAGATACATATCAGCAGTGTTATGGCAAAAAAATGCTTTTTTTCAAAATGCAATTTTGGGCATTAAATGACCGCACATAAAGTATAAAGAATTTAGTTGTCAACGCTTTGTAGTATAAATAGCTATGGCAATGATACAGTCATGAATGCAGATTAGAAAATCTATGTCCACCATTATAAATACAAAACTATTTTTGTTTCTCCTGTAAAATCACAAAATGGCAGATAGCATGTTTTGCCATAACACTACTAAAGCTGCGTTCGTTTATTCGTTCTACGAGAACTATTTGTATCTTGGCGTTCGTTTATTACAAACGGAGCTAATA
>JARFOC010000275.1:126505-140051 GCA_031763485.1 Osmoderma eremita | reverse complement strand
GAATCATTGCTAATTTAACCGAATCTGTAGCATTAATAATAAGAAAGTTAGCAATAGTGCCTCGAAATTTTTGAACATCCCTGTATATATATTTTTCGCAACTATTCGCAACGCACGTGTTCCCCACCATAAAAGATACCAAAAACTTATCGGCGAGAATTAACTTTCAGGGGAGCTTACGACTACAAATACGGTATTATTCAGACTAATTCTAATAAATGTAGGGATGTACAAACCTGCTGGCGAGATCTGGATCAAAAGGGGCTGGCATTGGTAGAACTGGCAAATCCTTAGTGCTTATACCGCGGTGCTGTCTGGACATGTGCGAGTGGAGACTATTTCTAGATTTCGCGACGGTTCCACAAAGAACGCATCTATATCCAGGACAAATGGTATGCTTGTCTTCTAGATGCGTCCTCAGCGTATGAGCGGATCTGTAGATTTTTCCACATTTTGGACAAGGTCTTGGATCTGTTGCTCTAACCCTCATCATCTCCAAAGACCGTCGAGCTGAAACAAAGTAGACCGTGTAATACAATTATTATAAGATTCCTAAAATCAGCGTTGCCGAAAGGTTTGAGCGACGTATGTTAAAAAATGAAGAACGCTTTCTGCAAAACTAGTTTTAATGCCTTCCAATTAATTACAACTTTATTTTCTTATGTATATATACACATCTCCAATTCTATTGTAACTGTAAGTGTTTGCGCAATATTAAACGAGTCAGAGATAGTCAATTTTTGTTGATTTAAAACGAATTCTATTCTCTCATATTGAGTTTGTGAAGAAATAAAGTTAAAAATAGTTAAAGAAATATTGTGTGTTAGTAAGACGTTTAGGTAAGATCGCTTTTTTTTTCTTTCAGTTTCGCGCTAATAATTTAACACAAAACTCCGCGATCACTAGATGCACCATTTTATCTGTTTCATTATGTCCCACTGTCTACTGTGTTTTGTTCTCATGTGGTTTCTGACACTATTCGGATGACTGAAACGTTTTCCGCACTCCGTTACTGGGCAATAAGGGCTGTCTCTAGGATAGTGTTCATCGATGTGCATTCTGGCCGCGTTGACGGATGGCAGCAATTGATCGCACAACGGACACTCGTATTTGACTTGGACCAATGGTGGGGGTTCTTGGGGTTGCTTCTGTTGCTGTTGTTGCTGGTTGTGCTGTCGTGGTGACGGATTCTTGGAAGCCGCTATGATGATGTTTATTCGTCCAAAGCCACTACTACAAGCACCAACACCACCACCACCAGCAGTGCTGCCACCCTTGTTGGCATCTGCAATGCCAAAGTCTCGTTGCTACAGTTGCATTTATCACATCACATTTGTTTAGTATACATTAAAGATAAATTAAGAAAGGGAAATTATGTTCGTACGTTTTACTAGAACCGTTTTATTTATTTATCACATTGTCCATGAATGGTTAGTTAAAGTTTAGTATGTTTAATATATAATGCATACATAAATGTTATATATAAATTATGTGGAGTCTTAAGATAGTTTTGCAAAAAATATATAAATAGACGTTGTTTAATTATGTCTTCCGGCAGATCTATGGACGGTCACTAAATTATATTGACTATCGGTATTATGTGCTTTCAACAATATAAACAGATAATTAGAATTAGTGAAGTGTAAGATGTAATCAATCAGTAAAGGTATTAGGAAAGCAGCGATTGCTCGTATTTATTGGCCATTGTATTTCAGCATAAGCCTCGGTGCGTAGTTTCACAAAATATGTAGTTCAACACCAGAGTAAGATTAGGCTCAGTCATATGCGCACATAAATGATACACGGGTCTATATATTTGGTCGCGGGGTTGACTATTAGTTCTCATACGCTCCCGTGCATGTGCACGAGTAAAAGCTGGAATTGTTCTGTAATCATACACACGAGTGAGCGGTTGATGTGCGCTCACGAAACGATCACAAGTAAATACAAAATCAACAATGTACATAGTTACAACACCTAAAAATATATGATATGCGGTAGATGGATAGATAAAGCATAATGTTTAATCGACAATTGTAAATTGTTATACGAAAAAAGAATTTCTAATATTAAACATCATTTATTAATAGCTGAAAAGAAATTGAGGACTGCGGAAATAGTGATGGTAAAACTGAATTATTATCATTCAATGATCGCGATAAAAAAGTAGTATAAACATTAACATTAAATGGATTTTTAAAATGTTGTGTAGGTAGTAACTGTAAAAAACGTTCCAAAGACAAACTTTGCAAAATGTTCTCTTGTGCAAATTAAATTTTGTTTTGTTACAATCTTCCAATTTTGATGTCAGTAATAATGAAGACTTGGACAACAATTACAAAAACACTCCTAGTCTTCGTTTTTAGCGAAATCAAAATTAGAAAATTGTAATAAAATGTATACCAATATAATCCACATCCATATTATACCCTAAGGTTGATAAGATGGGATTGTAGTAAATTGATGTTAAATTAGCATATTTCCATCATTGTTGTTTCTTATTCTATTTTAACTATCATACAGTGACCGGCATAAAGTTTGCAACATATAAGATTTCTTTTATTATTAAGATACTGTAAAAACTGTTTTGGGAGATCGATTCAGTATGTCCAATAACTCAAGATTTATTTTGACGTCACATGACCATTGTCATAGCGGCAAATATAACTACAATTTGAAACATCGAAAAGTGAGATTCGATGACATGATATCCGAAAAAGTTATTTGAAAAAGTTGCTTAAAACTTGAATATGAGGATTTTTAAAAACATTCAAAAACAATTAAAAACCCCATTCTTGTTAAAAAAAAATTGAATAAATTACATACCTACATATTTCAATTTTTTTAGCAGGCCAAATGAAGTAAAGTCTTTGACACAATCAATACTGAAATTTTTCAGTTCTCTCAGAAGTAACAAAGCTACGCTGAAGAGTCATCAGGATTACTGTTGCAACGGTTTGTACTCGGTAGCAATGCATAAATTGTAGAACTATTTTTATTAAAAACTACTCAACAAATATTATTTTTGTTGATTATGTACCTTTTTTTTATAATCGTACAACAGTTGTCGTATCGAATAGTTTTTTTTTAATGGAACAAGTGTAACTTTATTTAAAATTAAGTTTTAGGGTTTCGACTCCAATTTTTAAAAAAATGTAGAAAAATAAAATAACTGCATAAACAGTTCCATATGAGTTAGTTTAAAAACGAAATATAATTTCAGATACATGTGCTGTCCCAAATTGTGGGTTGTCATTGGTATGTTTTTTTTATAATTAACCACGAAGATTTGTTTAGAATCTGCGGTTTTTCGCGCTGATTCAAGTTCCATTTCGCAAAAATTTAAAATCGCAACAGTTTAGAAACTATCTGAAAATACTTAAAATTGTTATTTTCTTCGATGTAAAGTATCTTTTGTGTGAATTGTGTGAATTCTAAGCTGAGGTTACTGCAATACACCACTGCGTCATGTAAATAGAGAGACGGAACGAAACAGGTACTACCGTTGCTATATTCTCGGATAGCCAAGTAACACTTACAGCAATAGATTCCGGAAGTGTTGACCCAAAACTGGGTTAGGGCTGCGTAAGTGCCCTAAACGAGGTGGATATCTAAATGACTATGCGACAGGCTCCGATGAAAGGCCTATAACTTTAGCCTGGGTGGGGAGTCACACGAGTTTGAAGAGGAACAGGCGGGCAGTTGAACTGGCTAGAACGGTCCCCGTCTAGCCCCAGACCTAAAGGCCTTTCATCGGTGCATGTCGCATATCCAAATCATAAGTAACAAAATCCATTGATGAGTGGACACATAATGAGTCGAAAGAATGGTGAGAAAAGACACCAGGACAAAGACAGGCGAAATAGTTCTTAAAGAAGCAAAAACGTGAATTCACAAAATACCTACTCAATAAAGACAGGAAGACCGCTAAGGTAGTAGGACTACTGACCGGTTGTTGTAAACTAAATAAACATATGTACACCGTCGACTCTGCGGAGAACGCTAGATTCAGATTCTGTCAAGAAGAGGAAACCTCAATCCAGGTTCTGTGCCACTGTGATGGCTTGGCAAGGATAACGTTTCTAATACCCCCGACCTGGGTATTAGAAACCAAGAGCCGAAACCTACGTGAAGCAGCCGATTTTAAATATTATAGGTCTAATTAAGAAGGCAAATTAGTGAGGGTACTCTAGGATAAACGGTAATCACAATAGACCCGAGAAGGTGGCGACCCCAACCCCAATCTGTCTGAACAAAATGTTAAGTATTTTAATTTTCATGATTGTAATATTAATAAAACAAAATTTATTATAATGCAGTTGACTGTCATATTAAATTAGATTCTTAAGTGTTGACAGTTTATGATCTTGATTGGTGTTCTTTTTTCGTATTATTAAGTTGTAAAGCTGTGATCAGTATTTTAGAAAATATTTGAAATGGCGAAGTTTGCAACAAACCAACAATATATGTTTGGGGCATGCATCAAATATTGCGCTTTTATAAAAGGATAGTAGTGACTAATACACTTATTCAGTGGCCAGCCACTTTCATATGAAACATTTTTTAACATATTTTATTTTAAAGAAAATAGCAATTTTCAGTCTTATTCAGGTAATTTCTGAACGGGCCCGAATTTTAAATACTTCGGAATCTGAACTAAAAATTACAGAACTTTGATGATTTAAACCAATATCCACAATAAAAAAGATATGCATGATAAACTACGCAGTCTGAGACACACATAATATAACACAAAGGAACAAAGTCAAATTCTTTGAATAAGTTGTCGTAGCGGTAGTTATAAGATAGAAATAAAAGACGATAAAGTGCTTGCAGGAATTTTCCATGAATTCCGAGCAATATTCTAATTTACAATAAACAAAGGTATTATAAGTTCTAACAACATCGGAACTGCTTGAGAATTAGCAACTTTAAATATATGCTTATATATTGTTAACCTTTAATTGGCGAGGTGGTGTCACCGTGATACCGCGCGAATTGAAACATTAATATTTCAACAACCAATAGCTTTATATAGCTGTCTTTTTCAGTAGCTGCTTGTTTTTACTTTATCTTTCGTTAGTCTATAGTGAACTTTCAGCACGTTCACAGGTTTTCTCGGAATCAGTCCTCTGGTACATACATATGTCTTCAATGCGCCCAAAAAGTCTGCCAGAATTGTACCTTAGAACAGTAGTTCTTAAAAAAGAAATTTATGTCTTATGAATTAGTGTCTTTTTTGTTAAATGTATACGAAAAGTTTTTGATTTTTTTTTTATGAATTACTGTTTTTTTTTCCATACCTAAAATTTAGTTCCTAAAAAAGTGCCATTTTTGCAATTTTGCAATAAAACTTTTGTAAAGTTTATCTATGTTTTTTTTTTAATTTGATTCCAATTTTCTGTAAGTAATTATTCAGATTATACATACTTTAAAAAATTTTTTGACACAGAAACTCTTAAAAGTACGTCGCTAAAAGTGGTGTCACCGTGACCTAACGTCGGTAATTATGTACCGAAAAAAAGGGTCGGTAACTAGAGGTTAATACATGGGCATTAAATGTTTTGAATCAAAAACTATGCCCAGAATCTGCAAACTGTTTTCGCAAATTGCCTATATATAGTATTTGTTAAAGAGATAACATCTTTGTAGAAATGTTATGTTTCGACATCATTATGTATAACACTTTTTTTCTAACATATTTGGCAATTGTTTAAGCATCATTCACATAATTCTTTGAATTATATAACTTAGAATTGATGTAGGAATACTGTAGAGTACTATTAATTTTGCATTTTTATGTGCCCTTGGCATATCCAAATACATTATGTTTAGTATTGTCACATATGATAATGTATGTACATAGGTACTAAAGGGTACGATCAAATGTGCACAAGTTTATTTAAATTTTATGAGTTTTACTTTCAATGCTTGACACATATTTTATCCAACATTTAATTATTCACATACGTCTAACATCTAGTATTTAAGGATAATAACTATTTAGTCTCGTACGCAGTGATTTCATTTTGTAACACTATAGTTCTCAAATAAAGTTCCCCATTATTGCTGTGGCTGTAGCAACATCTAATTGTTGTTGCCTTTGTCGGATACCGTGCGCCTGAAGCTGGTGGTTTATGAGGTAGTGCTTGGTCTTGCACTTCTTGCCGCATATCTCGCACGCCATCCAGTTCTCCTGGGAGGTCTGGACATGCACGTTTATAATATGTTGTCTAAGGTTGCTCGGCGTAGAGTAGATCCTTCCACAGTATTGACATTTCGGTTTCTCTTCCCAATTACCCGTGTTCGAAAAATGATTGATAGATGCCGCCCCTGAAACACAGAGGCGGCATTATTAGTAATTCGGTTTTAGTCCGTTTGTTTCTTTTTATATACTAACCGAAAATTAACTTTTGTAGTTCCAGGGAATAAAGCTTCATATGATACATGATGTATGTATGTATGCTTGTTTGTATAGTCGGTTTATTCGAATTTATTATTTGCTGCGTGCAGGAAGTTACGAATAACTATTTAATAGTAATAAGTAGTAGATATTTAATGTCGGAGTAATGAGATTAAACAAAACCTTAATATCTCTTTCTGTAATTTGCTAGTGCAATATAGTCCTTTAAGGAGGGCCAACTGAAATTTCATATAAAATTCAAACCAATCATGGAATAATCATATCATAGTATTTTATTAGTAAACAATTAAATTAAGTTAGAATTAATTGTCCGCACTCATGTATGTACATTTAGGTAGGTTATCTATTATATCTATATATTTGAATACGCTCCTCAAGCAATTAAGGGATATTCAACATCTTTGATAATAAAAGTAGTATCATTTAACATAACACCCACAAATACTTTCATAAACTAGTGTCAACCCTTTTAAACAAGAAACCGAATACATAGACGTGTTCTAACATATTGACGCATGTTTCTACACGCTGAGTATCTAGAAGTTAACGTTGGAATTCGTAGTTTTGCAATTTTGAGTGGCGTTCGAAATTGAAACACACAACGATCTGCCACAGATAGAGGTATGGAGAGTCATAGGTCAATTGGAAAGCGGAAGAACACAACAAAGTGTTGCTGGATACCTTGGACTGTGCCCCATGGGTTCAGGGGGAGGGCACGGGGGCACCTGCCCCCCCCCCCCTCCTCCCGTCATAATTTCACGCATATACAAAACATATGAACCTACTTGAACAGGAAATCCCAACCAAATTGTCAGTACGGAGTCGATAATCTTATACGATTTAGGGAATTAAAATTCCCGTTTTTAAAGTAATTTAATAACCAGGGAAGAGATGGCGCGAGGGCAAATAATGGTGTCATTAGTCACCATAACGTTACAGACAAAAAACCAGCAAGTGTCATTGATTTGCAAGTGAAAATTAGTTTTAAAGAGTTTATGTTGTTCTTTTACTTTCTTTTATTGTGTTAAAACAAAGGACAGAGCTATCGGTTGTAGTATCGTACCGTAAGTTTTTAGTTCTTAATTTGAGTTATAGCGCTCTTAGGAACTATGCTATCTGATTGCCCAATGGAAGCCTTTAAATTAGCTTCAATGTTTCCCAATATTCAATGTATTTTGAAAATTCTTTGCGTCTTGCCAGTAACAACTGCCACTGCGGAAAGATCTTTCCGTACTTTGAAAAGAATTAAATCATATTTGAGATCGACCATGGGTGAGGAACGATTGAATGGACTCAGCATGATGAATATAAATGAAAGCGTAGAAGTAGTTCCTGAACTGATTCTAGATCAATTTGCAAACAAGCATGCTCGAAAATTGCAATTACAATTTATTTAAACCAGTTTCACTTTATTATTTTATATTTTCCGACTTTTTCCTTTCCTTTATGTGAAAATATAAATCTAAAATTGAATCAATTATATTAGAGCTGTTATCTACTGTTAAGTGTACAAACCAGCAATTTAAGATTTTCTATTTACCAACTAAAAAGGCAGCATTAAGAAGCCTTATTTGCAGATCTCGAAAAATAATAGTTATTATAACAAAGATTAATTTGCCACAAGCTTCGGAGACACAGGTAACTGTTGCACATTTATTAATAGGCACACAATTTGCCACGTGACTGTGTGCAACAATTCATTTTTATGAATGATAATGCTCGTCCCCATAGAGCAAATATCGTAAACTACTGATTTCAGGAACTTGGTATAGAGAGAATTGCCAGACAATTCCCCAAATGGGAGAGCAATAGAACACGCTTGGTACGCTTTGGAAAGACGTGCTGCTGCACGAAATGTGCTACCGAGATCGTTTAAAGAATTACAAACTGCTGCAGTCAGGAATAGGATGTGATTTACCAAGCATAGTTCAACTCTAATCTAGTCCACACCTTCAATACTAGATGCTAAGGGTTTTAGCTGTTCGTTGGGATTATAAACGCTACGAATTGTCCATTTTTGTAAAAATTATGCAATAAAATTTCTGCAAAATTGAATATTACGGTGTTTTTAATTAAAAATGAGACATTTACTAATCTCATAACACGATCATAAACTTTTAGTTTAAAAAGAATAACAATAATGTGTTCAGATGCACAATTTTTTTTTAAATGTATTATCATTTTTATGAAATATCGGCTAATTATTTTAGGCAGTCTATTTGTGTACTTGTGAAGAATGAACAATGTTCTTGGCTAGAACCCTTGAGCTTTGGGCAATTAAAGGTTACATAGTCGAAAACGTACACAAGGAAATGTTAATATCCTTTCTGTTGCAATTGTTACCGTTGTTCTATGAATTGAGTAGGAATGGAATTAGATTTATCAATGACGGTAATTTACATAAACATATTGGCTACATCATATAGGATTTGGAAGGTTACATGCTTTATGCGCATAAGCTTGGCGAATACAAATGACCTACTTAGTGACTAATCGTCTCATTACACGTAATAAGCACACCCTACCGAATAATACTTTTATTTTCTATTAAGCAAATCGGTGTAATAGGATTTATATTCCGTCTACTGCGATATAACGGTTTCTTGAAACGCAACGATTCAGTTGATCAAACACGTAAGGAAAAAGGAATGGATAACTAGTGATGTATACCAACAGTCGAATATGAAAAATCATTGTTTATAAATGAAAAAATCAGTAAATCTGTGGGGTATGGGGATTCCTAAGTAATATTAATGTTATGATTAATTTTTTTATGTAAAATAGATTTTCTTACTTTGATTTGGGAACTTACATTTATAGTGAAAGGTTAAGCGCTAAAGATTCACACTGCTGATCGATATACCGTGTTGAAAACAAATTCTATGAAATTATACCGGTGCAATGATAAACTTTCCTGAGTTAAAGGTTAAAATGGTACAGTTTTTACGGTTAAATATTTATGATTTGATATTGAAAAGTATTTAAACAAACATTAGATGCATTTCGTGAAGCAACGATTTTTCACCGAAAACGACTGCATTATAATGGTAAAATATCATTATTGCAATTTTTCAAATTTCGTTGTGTATAATACACATTTCCGTCAGAAATATAAAAAGCTCCCCCTCTAAATTATATCCGCTTCCATCACAAAATATTAGTGTAAGCGCAACAGCAATAATGAGACTTTTAACTCCTAGGGTTTAGTAATGGTTTCGGCGTCGAATCGCAAGTCGTTTCGATTTATTATATCCTTCCTGACATGCATTCGTGCCTTTTCCAATAAACCGTTCAGGGCGTAACCGTGAGCAGAAAGCAGTTTCTGTAACGAACGGCAAAAAAAAACAAGGAAAGAGAAATGTAATTTCTTAAAATATACCGGGAAACAGCAGCAAGAGCGGGAACCGTTATCGAATATATATCGTAATAAAGAGAAAGTAATGACGTCCGAACACGAATGTGGCCAGCCGGTAAAGAATGGGCGCCATATTACCGGCCGAGTGAACAGCTTATAGGTTAGAACTTTAGAAAATGGAGCCGCGATTTCGTTAACAATCCCTTATTGTTATTTTAACGGCAGGCATAAAGTTAATGCCCTTTTCTTTTTATTATCCGCGCTCACTTCAATGAAATTAACATTCTAATGGTTGCTGTTACTGTTTTCTGCCCTAGGTAGGTATTTGCTGATTGATATCAATGAATCAGAAGAGGAGATTCTAGGAAGAATTTCTAATGTCAATGCAAATGAAGAAACATCTGCCTCTTCTTGAAATTTGAACAAACATTAACGCCAGTATTAAACAAAGTTAAAGTTTTTTAAAACAAGTACCTCAAGTTTAAAGCTTCCTTTTCTGCCAAGACTTTGAAAAAAGTTTTGTAAATTGTGTGACAAATTCGGGATCACGTTATTAACATATGCGCTACCATATATTATATGCTTCGAATAGTTTCGTTACCAATCATTGTTACTAATTAATATTATTTTACCGAAAACTTGATTACGTAAAAAAGACACATGTGACATATGCATCTTAAATGTCATTATTATATAGAGCAAATTACATAATTGCTCTCGCAATAAAGTCATAATAATCTGTTCATGTTATTTATACTAATTTCTAATTTTCACTGCATTGTATTTATACTCCTTGTTTTGATTGACCTAAATAGGAAAATTGGCTTGACGGTTACCTTTCGGTAACCTAATTATATAAGTCTATTGATTTTGGAGCATAGGGTACATCCACGAATGCTTTCTCTATTGCCGAGTTTGTTAACCAATTTCCTCTTAACCTTGATTTCTTTTTTTATCTTCCTTTCCCAGGTTCCTTTTTGTTTTCTAATAATGAGTTTCTCTTGGCAATGTAGATATTTTGTGTCTTCAGAACATGCTCAACAGCCAGTTCTACTCCTATTTCTTGATTTAGTTTTCAATGACTGTTGTTAAGCATATTGTGACTCTTTACGAAATGGTATTTTAACCTACGCATATTCTTCACCTTCCAAATATATCGACTATGTATTTGAGATTCCCTATGTTTCTTTATCGTTCTTTACTTTGCGACTTATTAAGTAATAAATACTAGATGCCAGATTATTTCTATAAAATTATGTTTATTACATTTCCTCTGTAATTTGTTAGTAAAAACTTGTTAGTAAAACGTCCAGAACTGTTCTTCTTATGTAAAAAAATAAAACGAAAATTGGAAAAAAATGATGAAAATAAGAAAGATGAAATATGGTTAGTCCACTTAAAAATTAAACGGATATTTGAATCAAAATTTTCTCGACTTCATTCCGATCACATTTTTTGCCATTCCTCTCTAGCAATTACGTCAACGTATCACGCTTTCCCTCTCGCTGCTTTTCCGCATCGTAGCTGCAGAGTCTTCGTCAAATGAGATTTAATTTCTCCAAGTCGTAGGGCCGCTCTCAATTCCGCCCCCTAGCCCACTCAAACATTATCGATTTCTGCTATTTTATTTGCCGTTTCTCGGACTCCATCCCTCTTCTTCCTACTTCTATGTCACTTTACTGTTTACCAGCGTCGCCATACGGCCGCCTGTGACGCTAGCGCAGAATCGGTTTTCCCGACAACGGAATAATTTCAATTATCAAATAGACCGTTATTGAAACTTTCCGAGGGAAAATTGCAAATAAGTATAAGCAGTACGAATGTAAGGCAACAAATGCTCTCCAGGCGATCACGTTTTGTTTTTTCGCTTCATTGTTTCGGATTAAGTTAGTCAACGTAGATTTGAAGAGTAACAAATCCCCATATCATTTTATCACATATTTGCTAAAATGTTTGACATAAGAATTCTTACTGATCACATCGTTCAATTTTGACTCATATACCATGTGGGAGATACGTATATAGTTATCTTTGATCGGCAGTGTTTGTAAATAGAAAGGAAGGGGTTTTCTTTCCGCACTGGCCAAAGCATTTCTTTACCAGCGAATTACATCAGTTAGGGTACGGCAGACTCATACTTGCGGTTTTCTTATAATAAATTTAATACATATTCTTTCTTTCTTTCCACATATTTTTAAGCGTCATCATTTTGTTTGTAGTTATTTTAAACTCCGTTACGGAAACTTTTTCTCTGACGCACAAAAAAATATGTTGTTAAATGTTATCACCTCGGCCAATCAATTCCGCACATTACACGTTAGTGTCTTGCTGAATTCGGCGATAGTATTGTATAGGAAATAGTCCCGTCATATAATTCCAAAATTTGAGAATCATGGCTGATTGTATCCCCACAAACAAAAACAAAAAAAACATGGCATCAAAAATGATTTAGAGCATACTTTGATTTGTCCAGCAGTGGAGGAGCAGCCACAATTACCTAACAGATAAATTGCTCAGTTAGTTAATATGCCAGATAACACTATATGTACAGTCCTTAAAAAATATGTATCACTCGTGCAGATTAACAAAACCAGACGAAATATTTCCTAATGATAAGAATGTAGGGTTCACATTTTGTGAGACACAAGTTGTAGTAACGGACAAAATTTTATTGTTGTTATTTTGTTTACCGAGTCTTTTTTTCTTGCCACATGGGGCGTCATAACCCTACCACACCCCGATATTGGTTCGAGAATTCGAGAACAGTTCATGTGTCATCGGGTGGCTATACATCTATCGCGCACACGGCATGTATGCAGGTATACCTTCTAGTTTCAAACCAGTACTTAAAATTCTAATAAGAGGAGTTCCAGAAACTTGAAACTTAACAAGTACATGTTATTTATAACATGAAGTAATTCATCATCATGTCCTAGCCTTCCACCTCGTCCTAGATCTTCCCACGTCTCTTCTCCCTCTAGGCCTATACGCCATTTCCAGCTTCGGTAGCCGACTGTCTTGTAACCTAAGTAACTGTATGATTAAATACAGGAATAGAACTTGTAACATATGCTTGCCAAGAATGCTTATTTCAATATTCAAAATCTACAATGCGAATTTTAGGGTTTTATTTCACCGTGAGGAAAGGAGAAAGGAAGAGATCAAATCTTATAGATTCATTAGAGTATTTTTAAAAATGTCAAAGCTGTACGAAAAGCTTTTCAAACAACCTTATTCCTGACTAATAATTTGAGTTCCGACATTATTCGAATATTGAGAAAGTCCACAGAACTACAGCATTCCAAGTCCAAGAAGGACAACTGACACTCCTACCGATAAATACTGGAGTCCTCCAAGGAAGCCGAGATCTGTACTTGGTATACCATAATCGCAAAGTATTAGTCTTAGTATAGGGGTCTTATCCTGCGCATAAGATGACCTTACTATGCGCACCGATTCCGATTCTCAACGATATTGGGCGTTATGTGGTGTGAGAGCCGACACGCGCGTGAGGACGACACTAAAAAGAAAGAACACCTCGCGATCGCTGCGCATGCGTCAAAAAGAGCGCGCAAAATTAACGAACTTTTAAGGGGCATGTTTGAACTGGTGTCCTTTGTGTCGCATGAGCCGTTGTTCTGTGAATTGCGAAAAACCACTCGACTCTTTTACAGTTAAATTTGCATTAACTTATTTGTTATATTTGTATACCTACATTAATTTATATTTATTTAGATATATTTATTTTTACTTTATTGTTCTTTCCA
>JARFOC010000275.1:93360-126405 GCA_031763485.1 Osmoderma eremita | reverse complement strand
TACAGCTGATTCGACGATTTCGCAACCGTGTATCGAATTCTCATAAGCTCTGTACTGCATTCGGAGGTTGAGACGATTTATAGTAATATCGCATGCACAAGAATACATACAATAGTAGTTACTATTGATCCGTTGTTGTGGCAGCCATATTGAATAGTGACTTCCTAGTAAGTAGTCGGCCTTCCGTTAAACAACATTTCTAACGGAATCCCAAACCAAACTTTATCTGTCCCGATAAATTGCAAGAAAAATTTATGTATTCCCTTAATGTAAAAGTTTACTCGGAACGGTTACGAAAACATGTCGAATGTGTATCTCTGCTTGGCATCATCTGTTACAAATCAATTCAGCTTAAGGGCATATAGCCGGCGCTACTATCGACTTATGCTTCCGACTTGGAAGAAATTATTCCGCTGCCTATCTCTCAGTTGGCGTATGTAGGGAGTATATGTGGTGCTAGCGTTTCTATTTCTCTTCTCGCCCCATTTTCCGGCTCGTTCCTAGCGCACATATATCTACAGTTGGAGATATCTTTCCTACTCTTGACGTACACCTCCTTTCCGTTGTTGCTGGCTTTTCGCTATTTTTTGAAGTCCTTACCGGTAGGTCTTTTTCCTGTATTTTTTGCTTATCAAGGATATTTTTTGGGGTAGATTTGTGACAATGAATAGATACGATACGATGTACGAGTGTCACATTATTTATTGCGCAGAGTTTGCTAACACTTTTAGGATAGATATCCTCGGGAAATTAATGTAACAAAATATGTACAATTTAGTGCAACGAACAGTTTTATAAGGGTATTCTAAAAAGGCTTTTCTATAAATGCGAATTTTTTTACAAACGAAGCGAAATTCCCTTGTAGTAATATTGATCGCTTTCGAATTACTTCATCCCACATTAAAATTCCGCAAACATATTACCCGGAGCTGAAAACGATTTCGAATTTTTTTTCCGATTTATTAGCAATTCCTTCGTTATTCCCTTACCGTTAGTTCGGCCGGCTGTCGAAATCAGACCTTCATCTTCCAATTAGCCTTCGTTCGTTAATTCGGCCGTAAGCATTTCCACAGGCGACTTGAAGACGCAGAACAGAAACGATGGGCAGCTAAATCCGGGCGCGCAAGCTAAAGTTCCGGATCCGATAATCCTCTTATCTATCGTCCTTTGCCACCGCCACAGCTCCGCCTACCTTACCGAAACTTGAGCGTACACACACACCTACATAAGTCCATTCGGACATCGGACGTCCAGAGAACGACATATTCACTCTTTCTCTCTTTCGAAGAGTATAAATCAATAGATTGGATGCGTCAGTTAAACTGGTGCCATTTCTAGCACGATGGAATAAGACAGAAAGCAAAGATACTACGGATGTTGGGAACAAGAGGGGAAGAGGGAGACCAATTGTAACGCTCCCAACAAAGATTCTTTCCTCGCACGCGCTACGTACGCGAACCCATTGCTCGATATCTCTCATCTTGCCATCTACCGATCTTAGGTCTTCCTCTTTAACGGTGATGTTCACGATCAATTGCGGACCTGGCATAGGTTCGTTAAAATTGTTTACTAGGGCGCAGCAATTACGGACCTCAAAAGCCAATCAGTAGAGGTTCAAGTAAGGTCCGGAGATGACGAGAATTTCCATTCGGCTTATTGAGAATGGGACGTGAAATTGTTTTCAGAAGTAACTGTTTGTAGCTGTTGAATTAACACATTGGAGAGGGTGGCTTAGAATTGCAGTGATATTAGTGAATATTGTATAAAATTTGTCAAAGCGCTTGCGGAATCGCAAATATGTCAGCTAACTTTAGACTAGGTTAATCACTTCTTCTTTTTGGGTACAGCTTAATAAAAACCTATCGTAAAATAAGTAAGGTAAGACAAAGTTAACTCTTGTTGAGTTTTTTATGATATTAGGACAAAGAAGGTGATACCTTAATTCAAATTTTGTTAACGTTGTAAACGGCTATATCAATAAATTTTCAAAGCTTTCCATAGTATATAAAGAATTGTATTTCATAAAAATTTACATAAATTTGCAAATCTTTTTGAGAAGGTGCAACATTCATTGTTTTAACGGGGAGTGTTGTGTTTTGAATTAAAAATTCTAACAGAAGTTTCATGCGCAGAGGTGTGCCACTAAAAAGCGCTCTTTGATTAGAGTTACAGTACTCCGACAATTTATTAGGGCCATACTACAATGATAATAAAAAAAATATTGTTGTCCATCTTAAGTTTTCATAGTATAGGTACTTATTCAGAAACATACAACCTTAATTAATGGTTTGAGGTAACGGTAACAGATGTTTTCCCATAACCTAATAAACTAATGAGTTACTGTCGAGGATCTGGCAAATAAAATCTGCCTACATTATTCATATCAAGAAACTAAAATTATATTTATTGGATTTCGCCTTATCAACTCCGACGCTCTTCACAGGGATACGGAGCATCGAGGAGAAGAATCCTGGATAAAACCACCTACACAGTTATTGTTAGATTGTTAGTGCCCAAAGATGACTACTACATAAAAAACCTGCAACTGGCTTACAGAACTAGGTTTTCACTTGGGAAGAAAAAACTGGGATTGCCAACAAGTGGATATTCGCTCGGAGGTTGATAACTTTATAATAAATTTATTAGCACAAATCTTGTTTAAGATAAACGCGCATTATGGTTTTTAAACAAAAGAAAACGGATTTTGGCACGCTATTTGTTGTTACTTGAGATGGTAATACGGCAAAGTTTACTCAAAAGGAGTAGCAATATGTTGATACGCACCTATACCAGTTTTTAGTTTGCATTTCGCCGAATGTTGAAGCACCTTTTCACATCCCACCTCATAAATTTGTGGTATCAAGCAATGCTAAATACAATTATTGAAATGCTGTTTAGGAGTGTACTTAACATATTAAGCGATCTTTGTGGTTGCAGAAATAAATCTAGTTTTCTATTCAAATTTATTCTTAACGCCAGAAGACTAGTCATTTCCAATCCATCTCGGCTATTTATTTTAGTTATATTTCTTATAATTGTTGCTGATCCTTTATCTTTTAAATTAATTAGATCGAATAAAGAGACACGCACTGATATTAATAGCTAGATTTTTTTGTAAGCAGTAGAAGTTGTTGTGGTAAGGATTTGCTATATTATTATATCTTAAACGGTATGCGTATTTCTTGGTATAACAGCGTCAAACAAGAAAGTTTTTCAGTAGAAAATTTACTAGAATTTATAAGCAAAATTGAAAATCATAGATTAAGAGACGGTGAGATTTTAATTTCATTAGTTCATTATTTCCTTCGGTACCGATCCCAGGAACTGAAATATTTGGAATATCTGTTAGTAAAAAATAATTTGGACAACAGAAAAACTGATGAATACATCAGGTTGACCAGGCTGTGCATGTTGCAGAACTATTTTCAGGTAGAAAACAAGTTCTACAAATAGCAGCATTCCACAGCAATGGGTAATTTATCGCCAATTTATTTATGAAAAATTTTGAAATTGAATTTAAAAAGACTTCCAAATATTTCCCGAGTGTTTGGGTCAGATATATAGATAAAATTTTTGCCATATTTGATACAAACTCTTATAACTTGAATCAGTTCTTAGATGAACTTAATTAAAAATTCAAAACCATAAAGTTTACACTAGAAAAGGAGAATAATAATGAACTTCCATTCTTAGATACCCTAGTAATTAGAAATAAAGATAGGTTAGAAATCGACGTATACCGGAAGAAAACCAATGTAAACAGATTCATAATGGCATATTCAAATCATTGCTTTCAGCAATTAAGCAATTAAGTTTTCCACTGACAAAGGACAGATACAAAACAGAACTGAATCACATCAAACTAATCGCGGAATACAATGGTTTTCAGAAGGATATGATAAACAATCTCGTGAAAAAACAAACAAAAATTGTCCATTAAAACTGTACAACTCTGATACCACAAAGTTATCAAGACAGTCAATTTCTGGAACTACCTTTTCATAAATCGACTAAAGAAACTTCAAAGATTATAATTTACGTATCGCCTACAAAGGAAATAATTCTTTTAATATACTTTTAGAAAATGCCAAAGATAAAATTGAGGTACATCAGCAATCAGGAATTTATGAAATAGATTGTAAAGAATATAATGTAAAATATATTGGGCCAACAAGGCGACCAATTTTAACACGTTTTAAAGAGCATATTGCTCATTTTAGAGGAGGTATACCAGAAAAGTCTAGTGTTGCCCAGCATATTACTGAAACAGGTTACGGCATGTCACCAGACAATCTTGGGTTAGTGAAGCAAGTCCTTAATCTTACAGAATTGGATAGTTAGGAGAGTATTTATATATTTATATTCATAAGATTAAGGACAAACTTATGAATTCTGACAAAGGACCCATCCCGCAGTCTAGCTTATACGAACTCTTAGAATAAATTGTAAGGCAAGTGTAAGCAAATTCATAACGAATGTAATATTCATAATTGTGGTTTTATCGATTTAGAAATTCATGTTTACCAGTACTTTTACCGGTGTTTACCGGTACTAACTACATCCTTGTATTTGTTTATGCTTATTATGTTCATAATCCACAATTTGTTGCTTGTCTACCATTGTAATAATTTTCACTTATTGTAATTAATTTGATCTGCTCTGTTAGATAATAGAAATATTGTTACAAAGTGGACTGTTACGGTTCAGTGAGCGTGACGAAGTACGGTTAATGAACCGGAACGATTTGGTAGTTTATGTAGACATAGATTGTAAGCCGCAAAGTGGTGCACATCTCCCAGAGTGCTACGTCTAACATTATCCTCCTTTGTAGATTCTGCTGAGGATGGCAACTTAGTTGCCAAAATACGTGTCTTGAGTTCCTCACTCAACAAGGTGGTAAGGGAATTTTAGTTTTTATTTTTGCGTACTTATATTTAAAAATATATTTGTATATTTCCTAGTATGATATGTGACAAGTGTCATCACGCATCCATATACGTTTTATGTATATAAAAGATATATTCATGAATTGCTGTATCATGTGTTCTAGCTATCATAAATTAACATATTCGTTCCCGACATACGAAATTATACACGCAATCTAGTAAACAGCGGGATGCGGAGTTCCCTCACAAATACACAAAGACCAGATTCGTGCTGACTTTATGAAAAAAAGTGCGATTATCTTTTCGTCAATATGCCGTTTTCCACACCCATTTTCCTCACGAAAAACATATTTCATTGATACTTCCAAGTTATTATTAAACGCGCACCGGTTCCGCGTTGCCTCCTCCGTTTTCTTCTTTCCCCATATATAAAGAGAATCGATATCTAATGGATAAAAAAACTTTATATCGTACACACAGGCATAAATCCGTTCACCTCTAGAGCAGCTTTTCTGATGTATTTTTTTTTCGTTATTGTCTCTCACTTGTGTGGCGCATTCTAAGGCCAAATATAGAGCTGCTTTAATCTTTACACGTCCATTCTTCGTGATTTTCCAGATGACATCCCCGCTGTAAATTTTATACTGTTACCGGCTACAAAAAAAGTACCCGAAAGTCTTTATTCTTGGAAAAGGGAAAACGT
Source organism: Osmoderma eremita (assembly GCA_031763485.1). Lineage (NCBI taxonomy): Eukaryota > Metazoa > Arthropoda > Insecta > Coleoptera > Scarabaeidae > Osmoderma > Osmoderma eremita. Next base: position 120,816 of record JARFOC010000275.1, on the reverse strand, counting down.
TTCTCTGCGCGGTTTATATTTTATATCTCTGACATTTTCAGATTCGGGATAATCTAATTTTCCCCTGTTTATTTGTGGCGATTATATTTTTATCTTGGGATCAACCTTAAATCTTGGGTTCGTGAAGCATATTTTGATAATCCTGAGAAAGGTTTGAAGCAATAACATGGAAAATTGAACGGATGCTATACATATGTATAATGGAGGTGTTTGTCATTATATTTTCTCTTGGGTTAACTATAGGTTTCCCTTGTTCTCAGAATAAATTAATTTTTATGGAACGGATATTCCTTATATGCTTGCTAAAATTAGAAGAGTCGCGTATATTGTAACCGTTTTTATGGCTACGGTATTTTCATAAAATTGGATTGCTTTTTTTTCAAATCCGAAACTACACATTCGTAGGAAATCGAAAAACGTTAAAAATTTTGCCCTTTCATCTTTAGCAGTATTACATATCACATATATATCTTTTAATTATTAGATGGTATCCTTAACAACGCAGAAATAAATAAACAAAAGTTATTAAACTTAAAGAAGCATATGGCAGTATGTGCCCTTGACAGGCAAAAATTTGCTAAGAATTGGGAAATGGTAGAAACCTCTTTCTAATTATCTAGAGAATTGATTAATTTAGTGTGTGAATACACCATTTTCCAACATAGATAACATAGTGATATGAACTCCCTTGAATTAGTCATATTATTAAGTCTGAAATTTTAGATTTCCTCAATGTTTGCATAGATTATTAAATTTTTGTCTAACGGAACTTTTTGGGAGAAACAGAAAAACAGCTACAGCACAATTTAAATGTATTTGAGGAAGAACTTAAAGAGAGAAATAAGAAGATTAACATCCAGAAATCTAAAACTATGATCATAGGGAGATATGAGGAAAAACACAATACAAAAATTGATGGGGAACAATTAGAACAGATAAACAACTATAGGTATTTAGAAGTGGTAAGCAATAATAAAGGAAATTTGGATGATGAAATTAACGAAAGGATATCAGAAACGGGTAGACTTTTCAATGCCATATAAACAAATTTCCTTGCAAAAAAGAAGTCCTCACTGAAATAGCAACCGAAATCGTAAAAAAAAAATAATGGAGCCAACGCTAACACATGAAAGTGAGTCATGGACAACAAACACGCCACAAAAAGCAGATTACAAAATGTTGAAATGAGATTCCTAAGAAAAATTGAAGGGATAAAATTAGGAACGAAACTTTTCGGAAACGTTTAAAGATCGACCATGTTCAAATAACCATAGAACAGGCACAACTGACGTGGCTTGGTCATGTAGTGAAAATGAGGGAAACATGTTCACGAAGCGAAGGAGGCTGAAAGATGGAAGAGGGGAAGACATAGAAGAAGCTGGGAGGATAAAGCAGTTGCAGAAAGGAGTAAAATGGAAGGAAGTGAAACAGAAAGCAGAGGATAGGAAACAATGGAAGTACATATGGAAGAAAGACCCTGCATACCCAATATCAACTTCAATATAGCTTTACACTGCAAGGTAGAAAAGCCGAGGACTAAGGTCTGGCTACTAGGTAAGCAAGTAAGTTAACAAAAAGAAAACTTTACAACTGTAAAGCAAGCTTGACAATGAGTAATGAGTTTCATTCGATTTTTGGTGAACTCTTATAAACCACCTCATATTCATTTAAGCATTTATTAATATCTCTCCGAAATCGGGGAGCTCTATGCTGAAATGTTGGACATTGTATAAAATAGTGAACATTTTAATATTCAAGTCGGATCAAACCATCGAAAGTCACTTTCAACAAAAGACAGGCTCAGAAAGTTTTCAGAAACGACCCATGCCCATATCAATTGTGGAGGCAACAGACAATATTTCAACCGCTTTGAAATTAACAATTCTGTATATCGGGCGATCCAAAAAGCTTGTCTGAGAAATACATGATTTGCCCAAGACGATTTCATTTATATGGGTGAATCGCTATACAAAAACTGCCAGACAACTAGTTTTTCATGACATTTTTTTCATTGGAGTCCCCTTTATTTTCTCGTTTCTTTTTGTGTATTGCAGTAATTATTTTCACGAAAAAGTATCTTTAAAAGCTATTTAATTCATTCTTGAACGGTCAGTGTACGTAAATCTTCTTCTGTAATGCTTCTAATATTGGACCAAGAGAAATTCGTTGCAAAACCGAATTTCCGCAGTGGACCACATGATCTAGATGGCCAGTGGAATACTCGGCTCATTCATCAGTTATGCGTTAACGATTGATATGGTGAATTTCACGACGTTCGTCTAGCTAGATTACGAAACGCTGTCACGACATAAATTGGAATTGGTTAAGCGATTTAATGATACTGGCAGTGTTTGCAAACGGAAGAGTTCCGAGCGTTAAACAGTCCTTAATGACGAAGTAGTAGACGATGTCCGAGTAAATCTTGAACAAAGTCGACTAAAACCACTACAACTGGATCAACTATCATGTATAATTGCAGGTATCTATGACTGTCTGAATTAAATATCTGCAATTGTTCTTGTTTCAAATTATATTAAAACTAATTTATTTATTTTTCAGCTTGTCTTATTGTTCTTGTCAGCGGGCAGTAAAAACTAAACTACATTATCACCCATATAAGGTATCGATTGTGCCAGAACTATGTCCACTAGATTAAGATAGATGTGTAGAATTAATAATGGTGGTCATATTGATAATGATTTTTAAAATAATTAATCGCAACCTCATTATTTATTGAATAGTCTGCCTAGAAATGGATAGATACTCTGCGTTCCCTATAATCCAAAATAAGTAATCTAATATTTGTAGCCATCTTCTTGCTACTTTACATATTTACTTTTTACCCTTTCAATTTTTTTATATGTACATTGGAGTTATATTGAATTTATTTCATTCTAAACACGCTAGCTTATCAAGTTGTCTAACTACATACTGGAGATATATTAAACTAACACACACGTCTCAATATCGAGGGAGCGACATTCTTCAAGGTTTGAATTTTCTTATGATAGCGGCAGGGACAATCAATCTGAACACCCGATATATTGAAGGAACATTAGCCAGTACTGCCCAAAATTAACCAGCCAATTCTATCACTAAACGGAATGAACATATTAGTGAACATCTTGCGTATACGGGCAAAATTATTTCGTTAAAAAGTGAGTGAGAAGTGATAATCTATCTAAAAATCAAATATATTTTTATACAGGGTGACGCATTAGTGCGGCAAAGCTCGATATATCCGCTCTCATATAAGCTATCAAAAAAAGTTATTTGCGAAAATTGTAGACAGTTTCATTGAATTATACAACATGTTGTTATGGCCAATTTTATATGCAAATCATTATGAGTTCGAGGTCTTGTATACTGCAAACGACAGTCTGAAATTTTTCTTTTACACACATTACTTTTTGCTATTCGGCCAGTTTTATGGCAAAGTGACATTATTTCAAAATTGTCAAATCTGAATACAGAGCGAGTCAAAACCCAAATATATTAATTTTTCAATTATTTCAAATGGATGGTATTTTATATCATAAAACGAACGAATAATTTTGGTACTTGCATTTTTATTAAGCACTCTCTATACCTGAAGTCATTAATATCTAAGATATTTTGAAGTCTTTATAAAGAGTGAGACTATTTGAAATTATTCAAATATAAAAAATGGAAAAATGACAGTTAATATAACAAAATATAAACATTTATAACTTACACTAATGATTAACATTCAATCAATTAACCCAACTATTTACATTGTAGTTCTATAATAAATGTTCAAGATATCCACCCGAACTATTAATACAACATTGCAGCCATTCTTCAAGCGATTGGCTTGCATTTCTTAATATTTCTAAATTAATACTCGAGAATGCCTCTCTTATTCTGTTTCTAATATCACCTTGTGTAATTACCGGTGTTTGATATATGTAGGTACAAGGTTTTTTTGCATATGACCACATGGAGAAGACAATTTCTCCACAACTCCGGTAATCGAGCTAGTCGCTCAATTGGCTCCCGTTTCCTTATCCATCTTTTAGGGAAACGGGTGTTTATATGATAGTGTGAAGTAGCGAAGCTCCATCACGCAGATACCACATCCTCTGACGAATGTTTAGGAGAACTTTTTCCAGTAACAACGATAATTTTCGTCCTCCCAAGAAAATGTGGTCCGAATGCATAATCTCCTAGCTAGTAGTTAAGATTTAAGGCTGTCTTACTGGCATTTCTTCAGGATTAACCCGTTACACTATAATAATTTCAAAGAATCACACTTTTATAAAAACAGTTTAAAATATCTTAGAAATTAATAACTTTAGATATAGAGAGTGCTCACTAAAAATGAAAGTACCTACTCCATTCTCACTTTTTATAAAATACAATTCAGGGTGATCCATTTAAACTAATTGAAAAAATAATGTATTTGAGTTTTGACTCGCCCTGTATTCAGTTCCGACGATTTTGAAATAATTTCACTTTGCTGTAAAACTGCCCGAAATTTTCAGGCTGTGTCATTTGCAGTATAAGACCTTGAACTCACAGTGATTTCCATATAAAATTGATCGTAACTTCTGAAGCACGCTGTATAATTCAATGAAATTATACATTGGAAGTGTGAAGCATTAATTTAATCTATATCTGAAATAATGTACAGGCTGTTCCATTGAAGAAGATGTTTGTTTGGTACACCCTGAATATATGAAAATAATTTTAAAATGTAAAGTTTAAGAATGTCTACAATTTTTGTAAATATTTTTTTGTGATATCTTATATGATAATAGATATATCGAGCTTTGCCACACGAATGCGTCACCCTGTATATTTATTAAAGAAATGTCAGGTCAATTGCCAAGCATAGCAGCAAGAATATTTATAGAGAAGCTTTATCTGATACAGAATCTTGTGTACAGTGGGAGTAAGGCTGATTGGCGCGTAACGATTAGAAAATCAAATTGCTTGAATTAATTTACAATATTCTGTCATTGATATTTAAGCAACATTAATTTTAGCAGTATTTTGTAATACAAAGAAAAGGTTTGCGCAACTAAGTTAAAATAAGAACTCGATTTTCGAGTCTATTAAGCCGATATAAGCTCCATACGTTTGTTAATTAGATGCGTTTTAATAGATTTTGTTATAGTACGCCTGGCTAGTTGATGTGTTGGTACATATATTTTTAGGTAGATTATGTTTATGTCGTAATCGTACAACAACTTACCTCCAAAGCTGTCCGCTCCATGCATCGACGACGGTCCTGGCAGTAAACCGGGCAATCCTATAATAATAAAATGAACGCACGGTCATCAAAGTGCCGTAAAGCAATCGCGGATGGGTCGTAAAGACGTATGTGATGAGATTCGGAAGGATAAATGAGAGGAGAAGAGAGGATAGAGTTGTTCAATAAAGTCGATTGAATGTGCGTATATGGTCGTCTTATTCTGTGAGGGAAAACGGGTGACACAAAACGTAATGGGTTTTTCATTATTGCGTGTATAAGATAGAGTAGTAAAATGGCCGCCTTCGCTCTTGTTCTCTTTTTATCTATCATAATTAAAATATATTGAAACGTGGCCCTTTAGACATTCTATCCTTGCGTTGACAGGTGAGTTTACATTGGGCGAAACAATGGTTGAACTGGAAAATTTGTGTTTACGACTGTGATAGAACTTCAAGGATTTGTACCTAAAACATCATGTTCGATCTCAAAAATCTTCCATATTTTAATCACATTACATGTGGGTTTAGATCAAATTTTGAACTATTTGGCAGAAACAAATATTAAACAAAAGTTCATATCGATTTCAAACATTTAACTACACATGTATAACCATCTTACCATTACTTTTCTAACAACACTCACAAAAAGCTTGCACAATTAAATCTGTCTGTAGACGTAAAAGTAAAATTAATGAATGAAGAGTTTTAAGACTTTCTCCACCTGTTTTTAAAATATCATTTGATGTTTAGATAACAGTATCATGAAATGTTAATTTCCTCTAATACTTGGAACACGGGAACAAACGAATGTAATAAAGCAACTCTGTATTTTATAACGACTGAAATATTCACCAGTCATACTTCAATTTCTGTTGTTTGTTAAAATATTTTTTTTTACAAAATCGCACTTCAACTCTTGATAGGAAACTTTTAGAGAACAAATGATCTTTATATATAGCTTCAACCCTCTAGCCGTAGAGGTGTCAACCACAAAATTTCTAAATTGCGGTAGAGGTTGAGTTATACCTCGTTTAAAAGCTCATGTAGTTTGCAATACAGCGATGTATACAGTTTTCAAAATGCAACCCTTTTGTTTTCGAGAAATTAGCTTCTCTAAGATACAAAAAAAGAAAAAAATAAATATAGTGAAAATCTGTGAATCGAGCGTTGTTTTTTCTATAAAATCGCTGAGACTTGTCTATTGCTGAGAAGTGACAATTTTTGGGAAACAAATGGTTTTCATATCTTCAACCCATAGCCAGAGGGGATGCAGCCCCAAAATGTTTAAATTACATTAGAGGTTGAGTGATGCCTCAGTTAAAAGCTTATGCAATTTGCAATACAAAGGGGAGTCACAGTTTGAAATCGATTTTTTGTGAAATTAACTTTAATTATCTTGAAAAACTAATTTCTCGGAAACGGTAATACACCGTCTTATTCAAGATTACAAAAGCTTTTAGATGAGGTGTTATTCAACCCTTAGTGTGAATTAAACCCTCTGGGGTTGGTATTCCTGTGGCTGGGGGGTTAAAGATGCGAAGATCATACGTTCTGCAAAAGTAGTCCCCATGACATAAAAAATATACTTGTTTCAGCGGTTTAAAAAAAATCTTGTTAAATATTCACCGTATTTCGGTTTTTCTTTGAAGTCGAACAGTCGATTTTGAAAATGTTATAGAGCGTTGTATTGGAAATTAGGTAAGCTTTCGAGTGAGGTATCACTTAACGGCTAGTGCAATTTAAAATTTTTGGGGTTGACACCCTTAAGGCCGGGGGGTTGAAGGTATGAAGATCGGTTGCTCCCTAAAAGTTGTCTCCCTTGGATAAAAAATTGACGTGTCTCAGCGATTTAGTAAAACAAGTCTTCTTTCTTAACTATTATTTCGCTTTCTTAAGGAAACCCTGTATTTTAAAATGTAATGTTAACACACAACTAACTATATACAATAAGCCACAAATTTTATCAAAGAAAGAGAGAGGAAAGAAAGAAAAAGCAGGTATATTTCTGATTTGATATCACAATAAAATACAACAAAATCTACTATAGATACACGTAAATATTCTACAACAAAGGGCAAATAAATAGATTAAATACAGATGATCGCAAATGGGTGTAGCAACGAAAAGATAAGATGATGGTGATAAGTGTTGGAACATGTAAAAAAATTGAGGGGCGGTTGAGAGCGTACTACTTTGGGAAAAAATTAAAGGATTTGAAGTAAGAATTCACATGGGGTCATTTACCAATTATGATAACGATCTCAAATATACAGCCAGATGAATGAAATAATGGTTGAAAGAACAGGGATTTGATGTTCTGGAATGGCCACCACAGTCCCCAGACCTAAATCCCATTGAGCGCCCTCGGGGTCATTTAAAATGCTATTCCGCATCTTTTACCACCAGGGCGAGAAATCTAGATGAATTGTGGGCAAGAGAGAAAGTAGAGGGGCAAGAAATTACCGTAAATGTGTGTGAAAATTCAGTTCATAACATATCTGGCGGTACACAGACATTTCTAACAGCTTGGGGTAGATGTGGTAAATATTGCAACACAGATGTTAGTAAACTCTTATAACTGAGTAGTATAGTGTTACTATTCAAACAAGCTAATTAATTTTTGTCAATTCATTCATAACGTCAACAAATTCGTCGCGAGTTATTTATTAGATGTATGCAACAAGTTGTATGTTTTGAAATTCAATCACTATTAATTTCAACTTCCAGCCAATTAGACACAAAGTAAGACGTGTGATGAAATACGTAAAAAGTATGTACTGCTAATTTAGAATAATAATAACAATAATCTTTGTTTCACATACGCTATACAAAAGTACAAAATAACGTCGAAAAAAAAAAAAGAAGTATTTGAGAAAGTATACGGACAATTTATTCTTAGATCTACATACTTAGCAGTAAAATTGAAGTATTCATCAAGTAAACAACAATTTAAATTTAGTAGATAGCTTTTTACATTTTTGGTAAAACTTTTGAAACTATTTATGGATTTAATATACCCAGGTAATTTATTGAACAACTTACATCCTAAGTAAGTGAAATTTCTTTGGTAGAGGGCAGTCTTATGGGACGGAGGTAGTAAATAAAGAGACACTCTTATATCATACGTTATTGGAGTATTTGTGGAAAATCAAGTTTTATGCTTGAATACAAAGCATAATACTTTATAAACATGGGTTTCGAAGAAAGTCAATATTTTTTTATCTTTGAATGTTTCTCTGCAAGATTCACGATAGTGCAGATCATAAATAATTCTCACTAGTCATTTTTGTAGTATCAGCAGACGTTCCACATTAGGACAAGCCCCCCAATGAATAAGGTAAAGAGAATGTTGGAAAAATAAAATGTTTTTAGCGTCAATAAGTTACAAGATGTTTTAAATTATAAATAATGTAATCAATTTTCGTTAGCTCTTTAGAGAGGTAGTCTATATGAAAATTCCATTTCAAATTTTCATTACCAGATACATCAAGCAACTTTGCAGAGTAAATTTATAACTAACTAAACATAAATAGTTTAAATAGACTCCAGATTATGCCATAATATTGAAATTAAACAAATACTAATTCGTATTTTTAAAAAAACATACTCGGGAGTCTGAGGGACTCCACATCAGACTCGACGTGACAAAAGTCGCACCTCACCGGTTACGGGTTAATCTTATTGAATTAATTGTAGAAAATTTAAGAAAAAGATGGTGGCTTTTATATTCCTGGTGGAAAAGGTTTCCCTATTTCTTCCTCTACTCCCAATAGCTTACTAAGAAGAGGACAAGGCTTTACAATATATTTTACCTTTTAATGTACCACTACATGTTCTCCACTGTTCTCTCTATACTGAAAAACTTAATTAGTTGAGTCTACAACGTTATGGTTAGTCCAACCAAAAGCTACCTTTAAATCCGTCCAAACAAATATTATATTGTTTGAAATAATTATTAGTTGAAGTAAAGAAATATATAGTTATATAACAAAGCAAATGGACAGTCCAAGGAAATTTCCTTTAACGAAATGAATATACATGATTTTGACACGTCGGGCTTTCAGTGCAGTAGATACTACCTCTTCTCCATGTATAAATGCACCCATTTTATATGTATGTTGAATGGTAGTATATGATATTATGGAATGGATTCGTATAACAATTAAGTTTTTTATGTATTTCGCTTTGAGGATTCATATGTATCCATAATATACTACCAGAGAAACAACTAGGCCTACCATGTAATAAATCGGTTTAAAGACAACTCCAGTGTCTTTTTCCTTTTGCGCCTAGCTATTTCATACAATAATTTTAATAATGATTTGTGAAAACTTATTAATAGGTACGGTTCATAGATACGTACCCCCGGAATAAGGAAAATATGACCTGGTAAGTGGATGGAAGTAAGTAATTGTAAATGCATGGAAGTAAGTAAAAGTCAATATGTAATTGGAATTAACTGGTTTACCTGGTAAATTTAATAATGCCCCAGGAAATGGTGTTCTTCCCGGGTCCATCAAACCACCGTTCGCACTAAACGGATGGTGTTCGTCCATCAGAGGATAGTCCGATGGTTCAGTCTTTGGGGTAATGGGATCTCTCTCGTGGTCACTCATTTGTGTATCGCTACTACTATCGTCACCGGTGGACTGCGCTTGCAGGGACGATTCGGAATTATTGCCTTTCTATAACCAAAAACAGAATTAATTAAATACAATTAAGGCGTATACGTCTCGATTCAATTACATAAAATCAATTTAACGCGTAAGATGAAAAACCTGCGCACCTAGCAATCGGAAAATTCGAGAACGTTCAGAAGTTTGGTAATACTATCATTTTGTAATGATGGCGCATTCATAGAATGCTACAAATACCTACATCATTTTAAATTTTGATAAACTGCGCGTGTGCGGGAATAAAAATGTTTGCATGTAAAACGAGTTTCAAAATAACAACAAGCATTTTGTAAATTGCTGTATTGTTCCTGAATATTTGTATAAAATGTAATAAATACCAGCATTTATACCTCTCCTATAAAAATTTACTAATAATGGGAAATAGAATGTTTTGTCTTGTAGATACAAATGCTAGTATATAGGTATGCTAGTACATAGGTATGCTAGTATATAAGTTGCTTCCTAGTAAAATATGAAGTTAAACAATTCAAACAGATAGTGAAATAAGCATATATAAAGCAGCATTACAATACGCCTTCTAATATTCTTCTAGTTAGTTACTGTCTGAATTTTCCATATGATTTACATAAACTTTCCTAATCTGTTAAGCATTATCATCCATAGTTGAATATTTTACATTTATAATCCATGAAATATATAATATAATCAATTCTCTTAAATTTTTCTTCTTAATTTTTAACTAGAAACATCAAAAGTGCTAAAAACAATCGAACCGAATAAAATGGCACATGGTCTATTGCAGGACTCACCATACCAAGCAAAAGCCATGAAAGAGGTGGGGTACAACACTAAAGACGGATTCAAGTTCGAGGCTCGGAAGGACGCTGAAATAGTTAATGATGTGATAGGAACAAAAAAAACATATCTACATGAGATTCATAATGCTAAAACTCTAGCCAACGAATTTACCTACTATTAAACCACATATATTACAAAAATTATACAAAACAAGCATCAACACTGCAATGTAAACATTTATTTTAACCCGCGAAAACAAAAATAGCACGAAAATAGGCGAGATACCACTAAAAGACATTGAACATTTGGAATTAATACTTTGATTAAGAACCTTGATGTGATATTATTAATGAATCATTTACATCAGGAGCTTTTCCAACATCATTAAAATACTCATCAGTGAGACCAATTCATCAGAAGAGGTGATAATGCTTTTTGTGCAAATTGTAGACCGATTTATTAGTAAATACTACAACAAAAATCATGGAAACTATAGTTTACCACCAAGTATTGGTGTATATACATATACCTAACTTACTACATTAGAACCAACATGAATTTATATGCAGAAGAACCACCACCACAGCGTTATAGGAGTGTACTCAGGTGATTCGTGACGTATTTGAGGACGGTAACTTATGCTGAGGTATGTTCTAAAATGCCAGACTTAAAAATCTGCACTACCAAATGTAGTACAAATGCACCACAATATGTAATTATAACTCGTGAGATACAGGTGATGTGGACTTCATGAAATTAAAAGCTTTTTCAGTGGTATCTTAGTCAAGTAAATTTGAACGATTTAAAATATCTAGTGAAGAATACAATATAAATTATGTTAAAACAACAATAAAAAGCAACTTATTATCATTATTTTCTAATAATAAGTATTGTTTTATTCCATATGACAAAACGCTTTAAAAAAACGGAAATTCAATTTGTCCAACAACGAAACAGTTTACAATATCATAAAGCTTAATCCAAACAAGTTTTATTGTCGCAGAAAGTTATTTTTCTTTCTACTTCTTGAGTAGTATGTGTTGCGTTTACGTGTAATATTGTATATTATATTATAAAAGTTATAATATTAGCAAGTTTAGTTTTGTCTCGTTTTTCATCTTACCGCAACGTGTAACTACATACGTATATCTTTTATATAACTTACCGCATTTGTATGGATTGTAGGACCACCTTCCAGCGCCTGCCCCAATAGAGATTCTTGCGTATCACCATTATTGCCTCGGGACGGACTCCTACCTCTTTCAGGCGTATACGTCCCCGTGTCTTCCGTGCTTTTGGCTCTTTTTGGTGGAGGCGACGCCAGATCAGTCTCTCGGAGGGCGTCCGATCGATCCGTTGGCCATGGAAGCGACGATGAGTTCTGCGTGAACGAATGTTAGTGATGAGCCTGAATGACACAGCGCCAAGAATAACGGCAGACAACAGGAAAAAGAGGTCCTCTTTTTGAGAAATAAAAAAAATCGAAAAGTTAATAGGGGCGATCTCTGTTTAGGACTTTTTCCTTCTGTACACTGAAGCGAAAGAAAGAGTAAGAGAAAGAAGGAAGCGGAGCAAACGCGCTTTAATTTTCTCATTTCGTTTCGATGAATCGATTAAGGTGCCTGTCAGTAAAACGCGAGTCATCCGGTTAGGGTTCTTGAGGTCATGTTTACCGAGCAATTTTTTGCTCTGGGTGCGACTTAGAGAGTTCGCTGTTTGTTCTAGGAGTAAATCATCGGCGATAGGGTTTTAGCATCATATCTACTAATATTCTGTGCTAATAATAACAAGATATCTGATCGGCGTCTATTTTTATATATATATATATATATATAAAACATGACATAATAAAAAAATCCCAGAATACCTATCATTATATATATTCTGAAGGTAATTTGTGTTTGTTATTTAGCCAACTTAAACTTAGGCAATGCATCTAAAAATATGTAGGTGGTCTGTGAATTAGTTTCATTCTTTCTATTCAAGTTTTGTTTCATCTGAAGATAAATATAGATGTACTTGATAAACACTAAATATGTGAAAACTTATTTTGGGTCTGATTGTTCCTAATTTAATATACTAGAATTTTAATTACCTTTACTATTAAATAAATTATTATTTCAATTCAATGCAGTATACGCCAACGATCCAGCAACTATTTAATTTTAACACAATACTTATGCAGTCTCCAATCCTAATTAGGTGGAAAATATAAATCAAAGCCTCTACGAGAAACAGTTACCATTTTTATTGTCTGCATTTCTTCTAAAATTTATGGTCATTAGAACGCCCACGCAAAAGTGCAAAAACATAGAATTAGTTTTGGCAACACTTCATGGCCAAATATTTGGGTTTAAAATGTAATATTCCGTTTGAATCATTCATTCTTCGAAATTGTTACTCGCTCTTTGATCAGTTCTGCAATTTTTCTGTTATGTTTCCCGATATTTTCTGTAATCTTGTTTATGTAGATTACAGAACATACTTAAATTATATAAATCTTATTAAAGGGAAGATATAGATTACAAATAAGAATGTGTCGCATTAGTTTATACGAAATATATAGAACTCTTTTTTTCAGACTTTATATTTAAATATTATGTAATTTTTATTTGGATTTAAAATGTATCCCAAATCATATGTAGTGCTTATAATCCTAATTGTAGTAAGTCATTTCTTTATCTAGCTCGTCTTAATGCGCAACTTCGGACTTTACCCTTTATTAAGATGACGTCAGTTCAACTGTTGTTAGAGGAAGGTTAAATTACATTAAAGGAATCTGTTTATTATCGGCGGGAACACCGTAACTCATATCTGAAAGCACATAAGAATTTAGGCAATACCTCGTAAGCCTTAGCCCTTGAATGCTGGCAATGCTGTTACCAGTGGCGTAAATTGGGTCAGCAAAACCCCGCAATGGGGTAGGGCCCCAGTAATAAAGTGGACCCAAACTTATTGCGTGGGACCAAAATTTGTACACAGAAGAAACCATTTGGTTGAGACAACAAAATCTAGGTTTAAATACATGGCAAACAAAATATGGTGTTGTCTCAAATAAATATATAGTTGGAACAACAAAGCAAATGCTATAACAACTACATGCTTTGTTATTTCAACTAAATATTTATTTTAAATATATGAACTTGTTTCCCCGTATTTAAACGCACATTTTGTCGTCTCAACCAAATGTTTTTTCCGTGTACTTACTCCGTTGTCTTCGTTGATAGTAGATACACATAAGTAGATATCTAAACATTTTTATTTGACAATTAAAGGGCAAGAGGAGGACAAACAGAAGGTAACGGGGGTGCTTTAAACAACATATTTTGACAACTGATCTGCAAGAAGTCAGAGTATGTGCTTCATCAATGTATAGTTTTTTGTATTTTCAACTGAAGCGTTGTATACGCAATTTTACTATTTAAAACTTCGCAACTAATCACCGTGCTTGCTGGTATTAGTTTAATGAAATTCAATCATTTCCAAGCTACCACCTTTGCTTTCTCAATTGTTGATTCTATTAAAAGATCGCAAACCGATCATTATTTATTCGAAACTTGAAACGTTCCTTAACCCTCTCAGTAAGGTGACGTTAGTCACACTGTGGTTAGAAAAAGCTTAACCTACTTTTAAATTTGTTGATGAAACACATTGTTGATTAAAACAAGAAAACTGCACAACACATTTCTTTCAAACTTTAACTAGTGATAACGTTTGGATATCTATATACATATACAAATAAAACAGAATTACGTTCTTAGAGTGGTTTGCTTTCTATATTATTCAGCATATAAATGCTTGCATTTTAATTTCTTGATGTTTTTTGGCAGAAATAAACAACAAACGAAGAAGGGGCAGGCAAAGAAGAAAGTGGATCGCGGAGATGGCAGAGAACACGAGAAAGTGAGGCATGGACTGGACTTAAACAAACCACCTAGCAAACGACAGAAGCAAATGGGAGAAAATTCATCACCTCTACACCAATGGTGCAGATAAGTAGTAGAAATAGATCTTTTATCGACAAGATATGTATATAATCAAAAAAAGTGAAGCCCAGGCTCATCGATTTTTTTGACAAAGAGGGAATCCTAAGGAATTGATCTCTGGTGGCAAATCAGTAAATGGCATTCTATCTGGGGATTCCCAAACGTTTTCTGCAAGGCGTCCAGCGCGTTAGGCCACAGATGATCGAGACCGGAAGTCTGTTGTCTGGTGGCGACTACTTCGAAGGCCAATAAATGTATTTCCAATGTGCATTCTGTTTTTGTGGTTTTATAACACCCTTCATGGAATTTGATATACAAAACTCGTATATAAGGTATATAAGGTGAAGGCGTGCAAATCAATTGATTACTATTCATTAACTTTAAAAGAAGGAAAAGAATGGTACGGTCCGACATGTTTGGTTGCTCCTGACAATGCGGTCCACTCCTGGAGCGACGCTACCTCCCCGTCGATCCCGCTGGTGCCGGAGCTGAATAACTGGAGGTAATCGCCTCTGGTCCAGGTCGCAACAGTAAGTTTAACCAGCCACACGAACCACGTGGTTAACGAAGTTAAGGTTCAAATATGTATAATATGGAAATATTATATAAAAGAAGGGTAAAGAAAATCCCAAAAATACATGTTACTGGTGCCAATGGATTCCCTTAAGACAATAATTAGTACCTTAGTTGGTGGGCGGCCTGTTACGTAACCGTGTTGCTCGCGTTCTATTAATCCGCGATCATCCAAGCGTTAACTCTTCAAGTCGCGTCTGCCTCAATAATTTCAAATAAATTGTTCACAAAACTCCCAAAAATTCAACAAATCTGCAATTTTCTCCGCCAACCAGTTGCAGATAGTTGTCACACCAACAGCAACGAATGATAATGCCAGAAATCCATACCACAAGATCAAGATCACGTGACTATATCAGTTGGTAACATCGTATATATCGATTTCTCATTGTTTATCGCCGCGTTAAACTTGCCGCCAATAGATGGCGTCGCAACCCCAAATACAATATATATTCAAAAATTGAAGTGAAATAAAATTGGCACGTTACTTATTGTTGGGAATGTTATATTAATTAAATTAATTCAAATAAACTCCCGGATTATTAAAAACAATAATTAGTTATTTAATTCTTCGCACTATAATATTTCGGAGTGACATTCATATACGTAATGGTATATTGATGTCTCTGGTAACCAGTCGCATAACGAGGCGCAAGAACTGGTCAATTTGCATAAAGCAGTTGGTTAATTTCGGCTCACCAGCAGTGTTTAATTTATAACAAATTACATATCAGAATAGTTGCTCGGCCTTGAATAGTTTTAATGGCCGTTAACTATATGTATGCACGTTCATGTGTATGTTTTTAATAAAAAGCAATTGAAATCTCAATAGCTCAATTTCGTTGTCGCGCAACCTAACCCCGATTTGTTTTGTAGCCCTGAAATTTCGAGTTGTATAAATAATGTTAATTGGAGTGTTCAGAAGCAGACACTGTACACGGATATCATTGGTAATGATGTAACCTACATTCATTTATAACTAATAATTAAATCAATTACAACAACATTGGTCAAGTGTTTCGCCGTTGCGAGTACTAGATACTTCAAAACAAAAACATACACAAAATGTGTGTGCATATGTACATATGCCTTTGCATACGAACTGTTATACACTGGTTTCCTAAAGTAATAAACTAAATTCGATAAAAGCTTTATTTGGTCAAGATCGTTGGGAAATGATGAAAGCTTCGTATTAACCCATCTTTTACCACCACAAAAATTACGAAAAAAAAATGTTTTTCCACCAAATGTCCAACATTATCGAATCGAACCGCATCAATTGGTCCCCCAGAAGCACGGCTTCTTTGAGAGTTCTTGGACTTCTGGCTTTTGTTTTGTAACAGCAGTTCACGAACCAACTGTGATCGAAACTATATGAGATTTTGTTTTTTCACAGTGCACCAGTCTGTCCAACTTCCACCCATTGACCGATGCACTATCAACCAAGTTTGAAAAAAGTGGCCTCCACCATTTTCTTCCGCGAATTTTGATACGCTGGTTTGCTATTCCATTATCATGCAAGTCTACGTCACCCATATGCTTATTATAAATGTGAACCATGTTTGGCTGATCCGCTGGGTTGCCTCTTCTCCCCTTACGGTTGAAGAGTTTGACCTGTACCACTGGGTGAACCGATTCGCATTTCACATAACAGACACAACGGAATTGTCATTCCAGCGAACCAAACTAATTTCATTCAAATGGTCACATCGCGTGTCAAAAGTACCTCTTTATTTTTTCTTCAACTGTTTGAAAGGTTCAACAGAACATCGAGCTACACGGTGCCCTCTAGCAGTGCCTGTAGCACAAAAGCCAGATTCCTTTAAATATGCCAGAAGAGAAAGACTTGTGAAAAAGTTATCGAAAAAAAATTCTATAGGCTTTAGGTCTCGTCACAACACTCGATAGTTGCATTACAACACCTCCGCCAAATCCAAGATCAGACTGCGTTTGCTGGACCGTTTTACCTCCATCTGGTATGAACTTGAACAAGTAGCCGTCACTTGTTGTCAAACACCATAGTTTGAAGCCAAATCGTACAGGTTTGTTTTTGATAAACATTTTGGCAGAATCTTTACCATAATAGGGGATCATCTGTTCGTCAATTGACAAGTGGTACTCGAAAACTCCAAATTGCATGTAGTTCTTATTGACCAGATCAAATATAGGTGTCAGTTTTGTAAACTTGGCCTCTTTGTCAAGATTGATATTATCTGCAAGATGCAGATTTTTCTTTACACTGAGAAGATGATTTCTTGACTTAGTTTTTCTACTATCTCAACAACTTTATCTTCATCTGTCGATCAGTACATACTAGTTTGTGGTTTGTGTACCTAGTGTTAGTTCTAACATTAATCAAAAATATTTTGAAAAATAAACATACCTTTTACATTGCGGTAACGCAATATTGCAAAAGATGGGTTAATAATCAACTTTTTGGTGTAGTTAAGTTTTTCGGTAATTTAATGACAGCCTATTTTCTCTTTGTTGGGGAATTATACTAATATATATTGTAAGGTGTAGTGATATATTTTATTTTTTTAAGAAAAACAAATTTAAACTTGAAAAATACTGAATTTAGTAGAAATGGGAAAGATAAAAATAACTAAATTAAATGTTCGAATTGTACACCTTTAGCTTGACAGCGTGCCAGCCGGTTAATGAAAACTTTGTGAACATTGTGAACAAATTCCGGTGATATGCCTCGAATTTACTCATGGATTCTCGGCTTAAGATCTTACCCGCCAAATTTATTGGCCGATTAAAGAATACTACGCTTTTTACAATTAGGAGGTGCGAGATTTGGCTAGTACTCGATTGTCGTGTCTTTTCATTAATATCAGGTTACTGCGTGAAATCTGTTGAAAATTTTACGATAATTTGTCTCATTTCTAAAATATATTTTTTAAGCACTTTGTTGTTTATTATTTATTTTAAATTAGCTTAATATTAAAAATGTACCAATAAATGAATAAATACTGCGAATAAATAATTAATGATTAAAGAAACTCCTATGTAAATCACATTATTTTATCTATAAACGAATGAAATTTGTGAGCTACTTGGTATGAGACCATCGACATGTATGTTTGTTTGTATCAACTACGTCCCGTAGAGTAAGCATTCGGTCCCCACAACCAATAAATACAACGAAGTCCAGTTCTCTCCCGATCTACTTGTTCTTAAAAACAAATAGATGCTCCTCAATTCATGCAATTATTATTACCTTTTCTTGTGCCGAGAAACTTAAATTCCCAAGGTTTTAAACTGATAGAAATTCTAAGAAATTTTAGGTTTTTTTGGCACTGTGAATTTTACCCAGGTTTTCCGTGTATAGAAAAATTATTACGATATGCAGATGTTCAGTTAATTGTAAGACTGAAAATTTTGTGGTTATATTAGTTGGTATTTTCTACTTTGTTGAAATTTGTAATTTAAGACACAAGTAAGATTTATTGATATCTGCTGACAATCAGTTTACTCTAAATTGTTTGAAAACAAGAAAAGAGTATACTAAAAGAAGCTATACTTAAATACCAAGAAAATAAGATATAACCTACGTTATAGCATTCCTTCAGTCAAAGTACATATTTAATTAATCAATAAACTGCAGTATAGACGTTTAGCTTTTAATATTGGAGGAGGGTACTTTATAAATGCAAAAGATTTCTTTACGCGGCTTAATTTTCAATTCCTTCGCTTAAGATACTTTTAGGATTCGCAATATAATTGAAAAATAGATCATCTAAGAGGATAAGAACATACCGGTGAGACCTTTTGTTCAGGGGCGGGGAGTTTCTGATTGGTTTCCACATCCGCTAGACCTCTGACTTGGAGCATCTGCGCCGTTTTTAAAAAATCTGCCAGCTGTTCCTGTCCTATGTGCACTTCGCCATTATACATAAACCTGAAACAGAGTAACATACATATGTACAAATACAGTTTCAAATCAGCAGAGAAATAACGGCAGTTACAGTGCTAATCACATCTAAGGCAATAAAATAGCACTGATGTAACGAGTAAGTATTAGTTATTAATACATATGTAAATATAAATTAGAAAACACGTAACCCTGTTTTTATGTTCTCGTTTATTATACAGGTTCGTACAAATATAATAATATATGAATATGTGGAAAATATTGTTCGTAATTACAATTTGCCGGAATTTAAAAGTTACTTTGGATGATAGAGAATACTGAAGAATTGTGTATAATAATAACTCATCGCATAGAAGAACGACATTTGTTTATCAGTTTGCAAACCATTATTTTGCATACTTAATACATTTAATAATAAATACAATATTAATGCCACAACATTATTTTTATTTTCTTATATGTAAATATTTCTTAAACAGTTCCAGATTTGCCGAGTTCATTTTGTTATTTTCTTCAACTGCTTGTCGTATTTCCTTAAGGCCTGCTAATCCTTCTTTCTCTATATCTAGTTGCCTTTCCGGAACATGTCTCATTTTCTTGGGTTTTCTTTTGTATGGAAAGGTGTTTCATTCCCCTATGAATTTCCTTTACTGATGTGAATTTACCTCAGTCGGGAGTGCAAACTTTTTCTGGAGATGACAGTAAGTGTGGTAATGAGCCAATGTTATGTTCTTCTTTTTCCTTATGGAAACCGCCTAACATAAGTTGGCCTTTTATATTTATCTCCCAGTTTTCTACCCATGTACTATACCACCCATTACCAAACCCTTGTGCCCTGTCTATATAGTCTTCTGGGTTCATTTTTGGTTTCCCAAAGGTTGCCTGTTTTCTCTAGAGTCTAAGGCCTTGTATGCACATAGATTATGGTATGCAATCTCTACAGCCCCTTCATACAGTCTACAGCTTGGGTCCTCAGTGTCAACCTCAGTTTTCTGTAGGTGTCCTTTTAGTGCGCAGTGTTGTATCGGGAGACCTATTAGTGTCCGAAGGTGATTCCTACTGAGATGTAATAGTTCATCAGTCTTGTTTAATGATGGCTCCTTAATAAAGGTTTTGTCATGACTTTGCCTGGTTGTATTTTTCCGATATTCCTTTGACCCATTTTCGTATCTGCCCTCGTATTGTGTTTTTAGACATATCCTTAGATTTATTCTCACTTCACAGGTTTATCTTTTGCAAAAATTGATCACATTTTGTTGTAATACTTTTAATATTAAATATCTGCGCATCTGAACTAAGAATATACTTATAGAATATACTTCCCAATTTATTGTACTAGGAGCCACGTGTATCTGACTATTTACGCGAACTTTATCAACTACATGTGGATATATCCGCCTTTCCTTCTAACATTTGAAAAAAAACCGTTTTGCCTCCAAATGGATGTTTTCGCAAGAATATTTATGGAATGGAATCAAATTTGTCCAGAAATGAGTGTATTGTTCGAAACCCTCGTACAACTAACGCTAAAACATGTGTCACGCAGCTTTCTTTAAAAAATTATATAACGAGAAGCTCGTGCACAAAAGTACACGAACTTCTCGCATTTCCTCCGTGTAACATTATCCACTTGTAAGACATTTCTCAAGTCCCTTTTTGTAAGTTTGTTACTGGTACAAACAGAATTTATTGAATTTCACAAAGCGAACCACTAACTTACTTTCGATGTAGTGCTCATCAAAGTAATTGTTTGTTTGTATGTTTATAACTATTCTGGTGTCTAACCTACAAAAAGGAATACGGATAAGGAAATACTATGAATGTTCTTATTTCTCATTTGGGATGGAGATTCTAGCTTATTTTCCCTATAGTACCTAGTGTCACAATGGTTTTTCTTAAGTGCTGCAAATTCTGAGGTAAAAAAATATCACAAGATTATGTCCTCTTAGCTTGCTACTAAGATCTCATACTCACATACCTTGATTTTCTTTCAACTTTATATATAGGATCTCTTTGCGTATAAGTTTGTAATTTCCAGACATTTAAGGTTTTAGTGTCATATTAAGTCCAAAGTTTAATCCAATTTCTCTTGGGTTAGATGGTGCGTATTGTTTGAAATGACACCCACCACTAATTGTACCTAGTTATTCATGGGCTGTTTAGTGAATCTATGGATGAATCTCCACCCACTTGTCGCATTTATTACAGGTCAGAGTAGGTTTGTCGTTACGCCACCTCTCATATTCATGTCCAATGTTCTCCATCTTTGTCCATAAACTCGTCAAGTCTCTATATCAATCATTTTCATGGTGTTATTTTGAATTGTGGTACAAAATACGGATTCAAGTGTACCTACTCTTTGTATCTCCCAGTCCTTCGGATGCATATCTAGTAAAGCTTGGTGTATTATTTATGTTTATAGTGGATAGACGACGACGCTGTTCACACCCACTGTACATATTGTATAGTGTTTTGAATGACTGTGTGACACATCCCTTATCATTGCACTGTTTACTTTCAAGGCATCACGTATGCGATTTGAGTTTTCTGCATACTAAGGGCCCAATTCAGCTTAATAATATTTTTACAAATTTGTAATTAGCATTATATTAAAATATAAATACCTCTCTAACGAGTCACATTAGCCTGGACGCCATATAACAGGCTTTCATTTTCAAATTCCCATAATCTACGTGGTCAGGTAATGTTGGTTGCATAACTCGAAGGTTGGTGGTGCTTATATTTTTTTGGATAGATGCCACAGTCAATTATTTTCACAGTCATTCTATGGTCAGTATTTTCGCTTTGGGGAAGGCGGTTGTCCAGTTTGATCTTATTGTTTAAATTTTAACCCAGCTTTTAAATTTATGTTTTACGTTGAAGCGGTAAATGTAACTTATTGCGAGAAAGATTTTGATGGATTTAGAAGAAACTGAAGATTTAATTAATAGGATTTGGTACCTAGTCGTTTAATAGCTTGGTTAGATATATACGGATCCTTAACTCTAGTGACTGGCTGGTATTGTTTAACTAGACGCCAAGAATAAACCAGATAAAGACGAAGGATTATATGGTTATTCTAATATACTTTCACGATGTATAGATTTTCTTCCTATTATCTATTTGTTATAAACCATTAACAAATTAAATCGGTTCTTACGAGAACGAATAGGTTTAAATTAGTTTCTTTACGTAGTAAGTTGCTAATCAAATATGTTAGTATGAATATATTAGGTTAAGTAATATGGACAAAAATGTGATGTTGTAGGGAGTACTCTCAAAACTCGCGCTTGTACATTTCCTTCGATTAGGTTCCACCAATCGTGTAATATAATAATATTAATTTTATAGGTTAGGCGGGTTACGAGAATTTCTAAAACCCTGCCTGTAGGTATATAATTATTAAGAACTTCAGGAAAAATATGAAAAAATCCATAATTTTTACGCAAAAGAATGTTATTAATATGTATATAAAACAGTCATGAAGTACTGGAACGTCCATTCGCCAGGTAAAATGATTATGAACCGAAAAGGATTAACCCTTAAATACCCATGTGCATAAAACTAACGTAAATGCCCGCGCATGGTCTCCTAGGAACCCCTATGTATTTTATTAACTTTATCAGACGTTAGGGTCTAAATAAGAACGTTATGTATGATATTATATTATATATAATAAAGAAAGATAAAAAAAGGTAATTAAAAGTTACAAACTATAATAAAATAATAAACATACAAAAAAACTGAAAACTTTGTTTCTAATTTGAAACTTAAGTGTGTATTATTGGTAGCTAAGAAAACAAAATGAAAACTAAGCTGGTACTTTTAATAACACACTTAAATAAACAATATATAGATAACTTTTAAGTAACATTATGTATCATGGCAGTTGTTCCATAATAAATTTTGCTGTTTCTATGAACTTTACACACATTTTTTTTACAATGTGGGATGTTTACCTTTTTATAAACTTTGGTAGCATCTTCCTCGTTTTCAACATAGATTTTCAACTATAGGACTTGGGTTAGCATTCAGTGTTATACCACAGTCACTTTGGGCCAATCTTACGCGTCTATATCTCGCGCGATTTTCCATATTAGCACGAGTAAGATCATCGCCGAGCTGAAGTAGAAAGCAACGCATTCGAGAATAATTATTCCTTTTCCAATCAGGACTGTTTTCCGTGTAGATAATGAATGCATTTAGTGCGCAAATACCAATCATATTCATAAATAACTTGTACGGCCTACTACACGAATCTTCTCGAATGAGTTTATCGGCGGTATCAGCGCCTCCTCTAATCATGTTACAATCTAGAGTCATACGAGGTTTATTTTCATTATTAGTGGAAATGTTGTGGTCACCGTGTTGAGTTGAGAGCGGAGGTGGTGTAACTGGTTTATTCTTACGAGCGCTCTCAGACAATGTTAATTTCTTAGTTAAAAAATAGTTGGCTAAATGAACGCTGGTAAAAAAGTTATCAGTTGTAACTCCTCGCCACGTATTATGATAACGTTCTACTAAGTCTGATACAACACGAAATCCCTGATTACGTTCCTTTTTTTCCACCAGAAGGTTTCCCAGTATAAACCTGCAAATTGCAAAAATAACATGTTTTGACATCAGCTGCTGCCCAATTTTTTAGCCCATATCGGCAAGGTTTCTATTTTATATATTGTTGGAAAGGACATTTTCCCCGAAAACAAACTAATTGCTCATCAATTGTTATATGTTCATATGGTTCAAAAGCTTTTGTGCATCAGTTATCAAGAAACATGTCCCAAATTTATCTTATTGCTGCTAATTTCTCTCTCTCTCTCTCTCTTTCCCTTAAAACCTGGTATTTTTGTCGTCAAAACGAAAAAATCTTGAAATATCGTGAAACCAATTTCGGCAAATGGTGGCCGTAAAAAAAGATCTGCGAATGAAGGTATTGGTTGTCCACATATCCCGCGTTGATTCTTTTCTACATCTCAATGCTCCGGATTTTACGAGAACGCCTTTTGAAACAGTCTAATTCAGTTCGATCAAGCAATACCCACTTCTGTAAGTTTTTTTTTATTTTGTAGAAATTCATATAATTAGTGTCTTGTAATATTTCTATTGTAGATTGGTACATTAGTTGCACCCTTGAATTAGTTATAAACATATGCTACGAAATATTGTATAATTATTGATTTTATTAGAAGAAAATAAAGTGGAGAATATACTTAATGAGTTGTATTTTGTTCATTGCAATTTCAAATTATTATAGACATGCTTTGTAGGTTATTTGCCTTATAATTTGGCTTTGGTTGCCGCTACGATTTACAATAATAGTGTTAACTACATATGTACATCTAGAGCACTCTCTACAATTTAGATAGTTAATAACATGATAACAAAGTTAGTTAAACAAACTCTCATATTACAACCAGATTATAATTTCAAATAATCTTTGTCAGAACAATTCGTGGAGGTCTAGCGCGAAGGTGTTGGGATCTTTTGTCTTGGGCGCCCCGAGTCAAACCTACAAATTAAATTCGAAACATACTGAATATTCATTAGCAATACGAAGATCGCATGAAATACTTCATCAGAACCTCTTTGATATAAATTTTATGATCTACCGTTTGAACTAGCTCACATCAGGATGTTCCAATGAATTATTTATACGATCCTCGATAATTATATACTTCATTATTAACGGCGTTTACCACGAGAGGTCGCCACGAGCAATTCGTTCAACTCGCATGAAACACGTTCACATTTATTGTGTCTATTTATATGGCGATCCCAAAGGAATAAGAAGTGATGCATCGCATTTATTCACGAATTAACTAACTCATGGCAAGCAAAAATAATAAATAGGGCAGCGCTTTCTAAACGGTACTCAGTTTGTTGTTTCTTTGGCCGTTCGAAAAAACTAAACAATTCTCAGTTTGGAGAGCAAATTGTGTTGCCCTAATGCTGCATTATCAAAACAAAAAAATCACGGCAACGTAGAAAAATGTTTTATTGGGATGGTGTTGGGTAACCTAGCGGCTTTAAATGAATCATACTACCACACAGTTTTATTTTTGTTACTCACATCTAAAAATACTCAGTCATCACAGAGCTTCCTAAGCTTTAGTTTCGAAAAAGCAAAATTGTTACATTTATTGTATTGTAATTTATTAATATACTGTAAGTAAACGAGGAATGAAATTTTAAAGATATCATTTACATACTAATACGTCACATTGAGCATTTAATGGAATTTTTACGTTGCAGCCCGATCTTTTTTTTACCAAAGGTATAGGTGGTATTACTAAATTTAATATCATTTTGTTATACACTATAATGAATTTCCATATTAGAGCGACAAAGCAAAGTTAAAGGTATGTAAATGAATGGTACAACGTTGTGCAGGCACATATATACAACAAAAGGTGTTCTAAGTAGGTAGATTGCACATAATGGCAAGTTTAATAGGAATATACATGAAGGATACACAAACATAGGTGTAAAGTTATCTACCATAGGAAGTGTCCACCTATTTCTAACATAATCTGCTTTCTTAAGTTCGTCAATCTGGTTCAATGATCTAATCAAATATTATTTGTCAAGAGATGAAGCCACGGCGAAAATTTATATGGTAATTCATTTACGGCGGGATCGTTTTTAAAACGGGTACGGAGTCTTTTTTAGAGATAATAATTACGACTGGTTTCCGCGCTAACTGGAAATTTCGAAATTAGTATCTTGCCTAGAATTAGCTGGTTACTGTGATCCCTCACCTTTTCTATCCCACTTACATATGCAGGTATGTATAGATAGACGCATACACGCGTAATATACTAATCACAGTGTGTATCTTATTACAGGGAATTAAAGGCATTAAAGTTAAAGCAGTCGAATCTGAGAAATATGCAATTAAAGCTTTGGTGTATAATCTGTCCAATACACAATATACAACAATTACAGTTAAGAATCTACATACACATAATGCTAAAATATACATCTCATCTACAATTTTTTTTCTAAGCTATTTCACTATTCTTTCAAGCGGGGTCCACACAAATAAATATTTTCGCCGCGCGTTGTTTGACGAAAATTTGTACGTGTGCGGCGCACAACGATAGCATGTTCGCGACCAAAATCTGTAACTTCTTGTGCAATAGGAATTTTGAAACGATTTTTTCAGGAAAATGAAATCAACTATAAAGGATTTCATACATATAAAAGAAAAAAGTATTGAGCCGAAAATCAGGCGGTAATCATGAGCGGAAATGTAGGGCATTAATTCGAAAAATTAAAAAAATATGTTGTTTCAATTTCTATCGTGTATAATAACGGTCTTATTCTTTAAACTTCAATTGTATTATTTAATATATCTTTCACACTTAATGTTAGTTTGAAACTGATTTGCAATATATCAAATTCACTTACTTAATTTCTATTTGCTCAGAAAGTAGCAAAAAGTAGCAGCTAAAATTTATAGGGAGACTTACATAGATTATGGGGATTATGTACGCTAAAGGTGAACTTGTAGCTAGTTGTTGATCAATAATAAAAATCGTTCTGGGCGACTGTGCGGCGTAATCTATATTGGAAGGAGCCAGGTCTGGATTATGGTGAGGATGGTTGTTGATGGTTTTCTTCGCACACCTTCGAGATCATTGTTCAGAGATGTGCGTCTACTTTTGAACTGGGTACACCAAACACTAACTTGTTTTCGACTCATAACGCCTTCTCCGCGATTCTTCAGTATTTTTTTATAAATTTCGGTAGGTGTTTCATTGCTTGCATGCAAAAAACTAATGACCGCTCGCATTTCAAACTTGGAGTATGTTTCAATCGGAACTGGCATTGTGCGGCTGTCACTGCACACGTTGTACTGAACCTAAGGCAATGACAATAGCCACCTGTGCAGTACATATGCGTATCTAAAATGCGGTAAACAGTTTCAATCGGATCGGAGCGACGCACTATGGGGCGAACGCGTATATATCATCTCAAAATTGAATAACTTTAACAGTAATGCATATATCTTAGTGAAATTTGTAATGTGAGTTAATGAATACATGCAGTTTTATAATTTATAAAGAGTTTTTAAAACATGAAACTATAAATGTAACAATAAGCATAATGAAAATAAACTGTGTAAATCTCCGTCAAACTACAAATTGCTTACGAACATAACTTGAGAAAATGCTTATAAATAATAATATACAATAGGTACTTAATATTTAAAAAAACATTTTAGGCTTTTCTCTTATGCAGTCTTAAAAGAAATTCTATTCACAAAAAAAAAATTCCCTGGTTCCCTGGTTTCAGAATTAACTAACTTTAGAGGAACTAAAGAAGCAATAAAAAGGTTTGCATCTGAAATAAATTCACTTTC